>OX632360.1:41111953-41351953 GCA_951751655.1 Ophion costatus | reverse complement strand
TAGTTTTGAGACTTAAATTGGCGAAGGTATGGTACGATCCTCTAGATGGGTTATGACGGATGTTGTCAGACGGCGTGACACGTAGCGTCGGCGGGATTAATCTGAAAGAAACTAATGAAGATTTTTCTTTCGTTGACACTCTTACGCAGAATATGAACCAACAAAAAGTGCGAATTGTTGTAAATCGATAAAATGGCACGCTGTGAAACAAAAAGATTGAATCTCCGGAAAAAATGGCTACATTTAGCGACAATAAATGCTGTTTCTTTTTAATTTTCAACAATATCCAGGTTCATGTTTTAGACAATAAGGTTAGAAAGATTTATACCAAATTTCATCAGAATTGGTCGTTTAGTTTTTTAGCTACACGTCACGCCAGTTTTGAAAATGCAGTTTCGAACGTTGCAGTTTAAAAATTAATAAAAAAATACCATGTAGCAGTCAAAAGTAGTAATAAAACATACCCTAAGTCTAAAAAATGATGAAGACACCTGTCCTTAAAAAAACATCAGCAAATTTTTGTCTCGCCTACAGGTATCTTCTTTCTTAATAGATAAAAAAGTAACTATAGTGTCCGTAAGATGCCTACTGGATGATGCTCTTTTGAATCGATTGAAATGAAGGATTCTTGAGGTTAATAAATTAAGGATCGTATATAGAAAAATAAATAGTGAAATTAATAACATTAGCTCGAAGTGTGAACATCATAAATTCAATCGAAACTTTACGAGAAGTAAATTTTATTTAAAAGTCAACTTATCGTAGAGGTAACCATGCAGATTGTTAGCTCCTATTTAAGTTTTATTCCAGTATCACTAAAAAAATGACAACTTTTTAACACAAGTAACATTTTTATAAGTATCCGATCTGACACATTTCGACGTTTCGCGTTCAAAATCGGCTGCAAATATCAAACAATGAGACCCTTAAAGCACCGCGCGGCAGTTGAAAATAGTATGCTTATTTTTGGTATCGCGCGGGACGCTATAAAAAAGTACCCTTCAACGATTATCGGCGAAGGGCTCGGTTATCCTTAAGGTGAAAAGTGAAAGACGTTCCCTGTCCAAGGGGAGACTGCTGCACGTGTCAGAAGCGATAGAGATGCATCGCTTAACATCCACGTCCTTCTAAAACTATCTCGGAGGTTCGCGATTGAAAATAGAAAGAACGAGAACCTGTTCTTTTTCGCTGTGCCGCAATCGATACACTTATTGTTTAATCCTCCATGATCGCTGGGGGTCAAATTGACCCCACCTCCAAATTCGAAGATGCTAAAGTTTGCAACATTGGAATGGAACGAAAATTCTTTTTAATTTTCTTTTCCTTATGTTCATCATCATCTAGAATCTTTTTTTTACATACTGAGGCTGAGAATCGGTATTAAGGCCTTAGGCCTTAACGGATCAAAAATCATTACCGAATTTGACAATTTTGTTTCATGTGAAAAAGTGCTGCACTTATAAAATTAATTACACATCTATTTAGTATGAATATCAAGCTGTTAGAAAAAATATATATTTTTTTTTTCAAATTTTTTTGCCATTTCGTACATCGAAAAAAAAAATTCTGACTTGATATTCGTACTAAATAGATGTGTAATTAATTTTATGAGTGAATCACTTTTTCATACGAAAATAAATTGTTAGATTAGTACATGATTTTATACCCGTTACTGTGGTCTAAGGCCTTAAGGATTTTGAAAAACGTAGTCGTCCTTTCACCGATGTTTTGAGGTTCCCTCTGTACGTAGAGACTAACAGTTATTGCATTGCATCGTCAGTTTGCCGGTGACAGTCGTTCGGATACTCACTTTCATGAGCTGACCTTTTTAAGGGGTATTCTCACTTTAGACGATAAAAAAGGCTATTTTCCTCACTCCCTTAAGGGCCCTTCTCACTTTAGACGCTAGAAAGGCTATTTTCACGATTTTTAAAAATAAGTATATATTATAGATATCGACACAAACGTTGTTACACTTAATAAATACACTTTCGAAATACATTAAAAAAAAAATTATTTATTCAAGTCACTACTTATAGACGAAAATGGTAGTTACAAAAAGTTTCCTAAAAAAATTGTAGGTCTGCGCTGTTGATGAAATCTCGGAGATGGATCATCCGAAACAAAAAGAAATCAAACGGTTTCAGATTCAGTATGTTAATGGCTATAGCGCATATCATACGATTTTTTATATATGCAAAAATAAAAAAAGGCCGATATTTTTCGGAAAAAACAGAAAAAACGTGTTTTTTCACCGTTTTTGGCAAAAAAAAGTAAATATCCAAATTTAACAAATCCTTGCTATGCGCGATAGAAAATATATATAGCTATAGAAAAACGTTCTTCCGAGAAAAACGTTCTTCCGAGAAAAACGCGTTTAAAGTTTGTTTGGGTTACATAAATACATAGAAAAAATACAAATGTATTTCGAAAGTGTATTTATTAAGTGTAACAACTTTTATATCAATATCTACGATATAAACCTATCAAAAAAATTCACGAAATAGCCTTTTTTAGCGCCTAAAGTGAAACCCCTTAAAGTGAAAAAAGTTCATTTTCACGTTTGAAATTTCGTTCACCAGTTTTGTTATTTGAGCTCCTACATTGAGTCGGATTTTGCAGATTCTAAAATGTGAAATGTACGATCGAGAATTTTTTTTCACACCTTCCGGGCAACGATAATTGCTTATTCGGAAAATTTCGAGAAATACTGCGCGAAATCAGGGTAGTGAAAGTACGATTTTTTTTTGGTTTGTATTTCTAGACTTGAGTGAGTACAAGAATGACTTGTCGAGGCTGTGCCCCCTGATCCTTACCATGGCACATGCATATAGCTTTTTCCGATTGAACGATTTACCAAATTGCTTTCGGCAGAAGCGACGAATTTTGTCAATTTCCTTTACAAATTCCTCATCACAGTTACGTGCGAGAGCAAATCCTGGGGCCTCGGCGTGCTCGTGCAGGCGCTTGGACAAGCGAGCACGAGGGCCCTCATCGCTTCACTCGATCCAAATACGTGCGAGGTGGCTGCAAGATTGGCCCATCTCTGGGACAAGCCACTTCTGACTTGGACATGTCCATTGGTAAGCTCGTAGCCCATAAAGATTACAGTTCAAGTACGAATGATGAAAAGTGGAAATCCCCCTAATAGGGGGTCCATAAGCTACGTAACGCAATAGGGGGGGGGGTCAAGGTTTGCGTTACGTAACGATTTTAGAACTGCCAGAAATAGCAAGATTTCTGCATGTTCAAGGTTTTTAAATTTAACACTCACCGTTAAGAATAGATGAAGTGCAAGCTCTTATTATTTTGAGAAATATAATGAAGATGAAAAACCGTAAGTATCAATATTCTAGAAAAAAAAAAACATAACTCTGTATGAAGAAAAACGGAACGAAAACTTGATCGCGATTTTCTCGAAACTACTTTTTTCGACCTTGTCTCAGCGAATACCCAAAAACTTATCAACTGATTTTCAATTCTTTAAAAACATTTTTGTCATCGCAGTTACTAACGAGGAATATCCCTCCGGTGACACCGTTCGATTTCCTTGAAATTTGGATATGTTATAAAGCATCGAAAAGTAAGCGATACGTATTTTTTTTATCGGCGGAAAAACGGTTTTAAGGGGTGAAACGCACCCTCAAAAATGGGGATGTTTTTCGTTTTTCGTCGATAACGTTTTAACGGTAGGAGATATAAAAAAAATTCAAATTGCAACAATGCTTATTTTTTCGTGTACTATACATTGGATATGAGAACGATAACGTTATCGAGGAAAAACGAAAAACATCCCTATTTTCGAGGGGTGGTTTCGCCCCTTAAAACCGTTTTTCCGCCGATAAAAAAAAATACGTATCGCTTATTTTTCGGTGCTTTATGACATATCCAAATTTCAATCAAATCAAAGGGTGTCACCTGAGGGATGTTCCTTGTAAGGTTGTACGTAGCCGATTTTTTAAATTTTGATCATTACTATTTTTAAAGATTGCTTGAGTACAAAAAAGGGCCTTGAAGATAGAAAAAAATGTCCAAACTGTCGGCATTTTGTAAAAAAAAACCCAAATTAAAAAACAGCTAGGCATAACGATAGCTACATTTGTATAGATATCGATAAATTGTTGACTTTTTATTTATAATACAGATAACCTTTCATAAAGATATCGATGGGACAATGAAGACAATTTTTTTCGTCGCCAAATCGGGGTTAATTAAGAAAAAAAAATCATAAAAATTGGTATAAAACTAGATGAATATATACTTCATAAAATGAGTACAAACCCGATGTTTGATAATTAGTTATTTCTTTGAAAAAAAAACGCAATCATTGACGACAAAGCACCCGTTACGTAAGAGAATAGGGGGGGGGGTCAGGCCAAGCGTTACGGTTTTGTTACATGGGGGGGGGGGGCAAATTTGGGATATTTTGCGTTACGTGATTTATATACGCCCCCTAAGGGAGAATGCTCATAATTTCAAAGATATTCAACACAATTAACCCTAGACGAGGCATTTAATTTCTCGTGGCTTCTACGGAGCATGTGGGGTCCGTGCGACCCCACGCGTCTTCGTGGTTTACATCCCTCCGTATAAACAGAAATTAGGTTTATATAAAATGAATCTCTTCTTTTTTTTTTTAATAAGGAAGATAATTGTGTGTATTAAAGTCAATTTTCAAAAACCGAAAGTCGTGAAAAAGTACTTAAACGAAAAAAATGTGAAAAATATGCAAAAATGACGTTTTTCAAACCAAAAATTTTATTTTCTTTTCTAATCAACCAATCGAAAAAATATCAAACGGAGTTTTGAAATAGGCAGAATATACTATCAGAAAAAAAATGTGACCAATTTCTGGAGATTCAGAAATGGGTAAAGTTAAGGCTGATTGAGTGAAAGAATTCTTTTCGCAAGTAATAACGATAACGATTTATTCGTATTCGTTCGAACCCGAAAAAGCCTTTTCAGGAGCGTACTTTGAAATGCGCGTGGGGTCCGAATGACCCCTGCATGCTCTTTCAAGGGTTAAGATCCGGAAGCGCTTACTACTGATATATTTATCTATCTCATGATTGGCATATTCGACATATTCAATTTATTAGGGTTTCAATAAAAATATTTCGTTTTTTAAAAACCTTACATAAGAAATTATGTTAACCTTGCCCCTATTTTGTGATTTTTGCATTTTCGTGAAATTAGTTATATCATTAGTTTCGAAATTAGTTATACCATTAGTTTCGATATTATCTACTTACGCACTTTACCGCGGGAAGGTCGAAGTTTAGTGTTTGAAGTGCATGTTCTTTTTTGCTTTTTTGTTTTTCATTTTATTTTTTCCACTTTTATCTTAGTTTTTTTTTGTATTATATACTATTTTTGCATTTTTTGTAATTCAGTCAATTTTGAAATGCATGTTTTTTTGTTTTTCATTTATTCTTTTGATTCTTTTCTTTTATTTTAGTTTCTTTTTCTATTGTATACTATTTTTGCATTTTTTGTTTGGGTTGTTTGGGTTTGTTGGGCTTGCTTGGGCTTTTTATTTAATTTTTTTTTACTTCGGATTGTTTGGACTTTTTTGTTTAGATTTGTGTTTGGATTTTTTTGTTGGTTTTGCTTCAGTTTGAATTTGGTTTTCTTCGCTGGGTTAGTGTGGGCTAATGAACATTATCTACATTCTTGCTGTTACCGATCCGTTACTATAGATAAGTAGATAATATCGAACCTAATGAAGCCAAGTAATTATCACTTGTTGGACCGTTATCCCATTTTTCTCGAAATGGTTTTAGACGAAAATTGTATAGAACATAAAAGATCAATATTTTCATAGGTTACAACTTTTGTGAGAAACATTTTTCTCTAAAATGAATATTTACTTGAATAAAACAAAAAAACTGTTGAAAAATCAGTTTTCGTGAGTGTCGACCTTGAAAATCAAATTTGCGGGTAATTCAAATATGATATTCGTGATCACTGAGTCAAAATACGTAAGTACACGAAATTCCGAATTAATCAGCGGTATGGACTTTTCGGAACTTTATCCAATGAGTGCCACTCGATGATTAATAATAAAAATCGGGCAGGGGCAGTTGCGAATAAAAAAAAGTGGAGATTTGCGGCGCTGTACACACGCAGCCAGGCGGAAGATGCCGATGTGCACACACTAGATGGGCTCGATTGTGCGCGAGTAACGTTTCGTCGTTGTATAGAACATTTTATTTTCCCGAACTATTTATAACACAATAACGAAGCTTTGTTTCGTCCACGTGTCGCTGAATTTCAGAAAATTATCGAAGATAATAAGCTGTCATCGACAATCAGACTTTCGCCGTCGGTGCCGGCAATCGCGCAAGCGCTCACCGAAATATTTCTTCACTTCCGATGGAGAACCGTCGCGATCGTCGGTACCGGTACGTAAAAAAAAAAATAATTTCACTAGTTTGACCAAACATGGTAAAATCCGCGTGTTGTTTATACGAACGAAAATGTGGAGAATATTAATCTCGACATCTCGTAGATTCAAACTGCACCCGTAAAATCAACCGTTTTTGAGTAATTAAAAAAAAACAAAATTTTCAGAGTATTTCGTAATTTTGTGGCGGGCGGTTACTTTTGTAGTTGAGGGATGACTTTGTACGCAATCGACGCGTATTTTTGAGAGCTACAACTTGTTCATTTGAATGGAGTTCGAAAAACAAATTTCCGAAGAGTAATTTTCAAAAAACTGATTTTTGGTACGTTCCACCACTCTTGAAAACCGAAAATAAAGAGATACGAGTTTAGCGCTGTGGACAAGAATATAGTTGAGAGTTCAAGCTACAAATCTTTCCATGGCGGCGAATTCGTACGGTCAATAGTTTTCCCAGAATTTCATTTTGAATTTTCAACCCCCGAGAGGGGCTGGAAAAAGCGAAATTCAAGGGTGGTCCATAGAAACGAAAATATAGAAAAAGTTATTCTCTACATTTCGTACGTTTAACCCATACCCGAAAAATCCATTGTTTTTGAGTTATTCAATAAACAATTTTTTTTTGATACATCAGTCATTTTTTTGAGGGTGAAGATATTATCGGAGAGGGATGATCGAATACTCGATCGACGCGTCTTTTGAAGGGCTACAACGTTCTCATTTGAACAAAAATTTTATTAATTTTTCCGAATGAGTTATCGAATTAAAACTGATTTTTCAAAATTTCACCCCACTTTTTCACCCCCAAAATGAACGTCCCCGGCTTCGGCGCTGGGGAAAAAAATAAAGCCCGGATTTTTCTGAACATTTTGTCTCATGGCGTCGACCTCGTAGGAGTTATAGTTTCGCAGCAATCCACCCCCATCCTCCTTCATCCCCCAAAAAAACGCTACACCCCGATTTTTGGCCAACTTGGCATTAGCACCCGCGGCACCTACGAAATCACCTGTCAAAAAACTAGCGTTCTTCAATTTTTTTCTGATTCCAATAATACAGCACGTCTGAAGTACCAAGTGAAGGTCCGCGGTCATTTGTTTTTTAAATTATTTCAAGTGTCAACGTTTAACGGCGTCATTCCATATGAAGACAATTTTTTTCGCTTTTTTTGGGAATTTTTTCAAATAAGCCATTGAAATACACCATCTTTAAATTTTTACCAAATTTTTATTTTCTATTTTTTCGACCCATCACATAAGGTGATTCCCTTAACTAACATGCAGTTATTATTAATATCGATGTTGTACAACGATAATTTATTGCCTACTAATTTTGAACTTACTTAATAACTCACAATCAGAATACTAATGATAAAAGCGGGGTGAAGGGGGTCCTTTGATTGATGTTTAATATTTTATTAAGAGGTCAGGCTACTGTGACGACCGAAAGTCAGCATTATTAAAAAAAAGTTGACGGTATAAGCGAAATTATCGAAGAATCGCTTAGGTATTTATTTGTTTGTACATTAACAAAGTTGTGTACCAAATTTCGTGAAAAAATATTAATAATTAACCCCTTCGTTGGCATTGACGCAATAGTGCGTCAATCTTTATTTCCCTATTTAACTTGCTCTGATTTAAAATCGGAGCCTCAATCGGAGGTTTTTGGGCTCGCTGAATACGAATTTGAAGTCAAAATTTGGAAATTCAAAATGGCGTCGCCAATATGGAGGACAAAAATCAAAAACTTTACTCGATTTAGATGAAAATTAGTACTCCGGGATTTTTGAGGTCGCTTGTTACGAATCTGAACATTAAATTTGAAAATTCAAAATGGCGGCGCTGGAATGACGGACCGAAATTGAAAATTTTACTCGATTTAGATAAAAATTGGTACTCTGGGATTTTCGATGTCGCTAATTACGAATCTGAATACAATTTTCAAAAATGTTTAATGGCGGATCTAATATGGCGGACGAAAGTGCAAAAAACAG
The DNA here is from genome assembly GCA_951751655.1 of Ophion costatus. NCBI lineage: Eukaryota > Metazoa > Arthropoda > Insecta > Hymenoptera > Ichneumonidae > Ophion > Ophion costatus. The sequence continues at coordinate 41,343,560 of OX632360.1, read as the reverse complement.
CTCGATTTGGATAAATCTTCGTACTCGGGGGTTTTCGGGGACGCTGAGTGTGATGCTGAACTCAAAATGAAGGAATTTTTCATGGTGAATTCAATAACATGGAGCACAATACAATAAATAGTTGGAAATATATGAAGCTTGAGTACCGAGTTTCATCTAAATTAATCTGTATTATTTGTATTTTCTTTCGCCATATTTGTTCGTCATTGTGAATTCCTGAATTTTGAGTCCAGATTTGTAATCAACACCCTCAAAAACCCCAGAGTATAAGTTTTCACGATGAAAAAAATTTTCTGCCATTTTGGGTACTTTTTGTCGAATTCTCCCTGCCAACGAAGGGGTTAACGCGTTACCCCCACTTGCAGCGCAAAAAAAGGCCTTTTTCATGATGTTTTTTAAAGAAAACTACAAAACGTTTTCAATCGATCAATATACCATCTTGAAGAACACATCTTGAAGAACTTTCAATAATTTTTTTATTGAAAAATATCACATTGTTTAGTGGCTAATGGCCGTCAATGAAATAATGTTTTTATATACACGGTTTGCGGTGACCAACATTGCGGCGAAGTGGATCAACCGAAAAAAAAATGCGGATGGATTTAGTCAAATATAAGTATAAACTAGTCTTTAATCGAAGGATTTTAAAAAATATTCATTTTTCACAAAATGGCGGACAATCAAAGTTAATGGTTCGATTTTAACGAAAAAAACGGCCGTTTTTTGGCTATGAAACGGCCATTTTTTTTTCGAAAAAAAAATCGAACGATTGAAGACTACATTTTTATGTATTAAATAAGCCTGCAAAATTTCAAGAAGATCGGTTCATTAGTGTTCGAGTAATCTTGGTCAACGACTTCAGAAATGCCATTTTGAGAAAAACGCGTTTAAATTTTCAATTTCAGTTCTTCAATTCACGGATTCTTCTCTTTCAACGCTCATATCTCAGTCAATTTTGTTCGGATCGACTTGAAATTTTCAGGACATATTCTCAGATACTTATACTTAAAAAAATGCAATTAAAAAAAAATCGATTTTTTCAAAATCGCAAGTGGGGGTAACCCCTTAAAGAAGATAACGAAAAAACTTCAGAGAAGCTTCACTTATGAATGAATTTAAAAAAAATTATAAATTGAATGATAAAGTGGGTCAATAAAACTGCGCGGTTTGTTCGTCGGCAGATCACGAACCGTGGCCGAGCCTCGACCGATCCGTAGTTGGTGCGCTTCGTAGTATCGGAATAGTCCCGAGACATCACACAGTTCTTCCTCACCGGGGAACGAGCAAACAGATTCATGCAACTTTGAGGCTTTTACACACGGTTCCTTGCAAAGGTACTACTTACTAGACATACTGAAAAATATATTTAACAAAACTCGAAAAAAAAAACAGCTGTCAGTAACGTCACTTGGAAAAGTTATTATATGCACCTACGAGGGCATAGGTTGGAGTCGGTCATCGATCATTAGTCTTGTAAAGATAACATTTATTTATCAAAATATCTCGACGGCCTCAACTTTAGACCAAGTGCTTTCAACTTTACGAACGAATCAATCGTAATTTGCTGCCCGTTTTAAAAAATGAAGATTCCCTTATTGCATCATCGGAGCTTAAGGGGGAAGATACCTTCGGGCGGCGAAAAAATAGCTTATTTTCATGATTTTTTGAAAGTAAATAATACTTCATCATTTTTGAGACTCAGGGTAAGTTTTATGTCTTCTTTTGGCTACTACATGGTTAAAAAAAAAAGATCGATCTTTAAAAATGGCAAAGGTATAACACGGTCTTGTAAACGGGTTACGGCGGATGCAGTCAGACGGCGTGACACGTAGCGTCGGCGGGATTAATCTGAAAAAAACCAACGAGCATTTTTCCTTCGTCAACACTCATACGCAGAATATGAACCAAGAAAAAGTAAAAAAAATGTTGAAAATCGATGTAAAGGTACGCTTGGAAAGAAAGAGATTTAATTTTTCCAAAAAATGGCTACATTTTGCAATAACAATACCTATTTTTTTTTTTAATATTCAGGGTCATGTGACCTCATAGACAATGAGGTTAGAAAGATTTATACCAAATTTAATCAGAATCGGTGGACTAGTTTTTTAGCTATGACTAAAAAACTAATTAGCTATCGCTAGGAAACTAATTAGTGATAGCTAAACAACTGATTAGTGATAGCTAGAAAATTAATTAGCCATAGCTAAAAAAACTAATTCGCTATAGCTAAAAAGCTAATGAGCTACAGCTAAACAAGTAATTAGCGATAGCTAAAAAACTAATTAGCTAAAAAAAAACCAATTAGCGATAGCTAAAAACTAATTAGCTATGACAAAAAACGAATTAGCGATAGCTAAAAACTGATTAACGATGGCTAAAAAACTAATTAGCGCTAGCTAAAAGACTAATTAGCTACAGCTAAAAATTGATCAACGATGGCTAAAAAACTAATTAGCGATAGTTAAAAAACTAATTAGCCATAGGTAAAAACTGATTAACGATGGCTAAAAAACTAATTAGCGATAGCTAAAAAACGAATTAGCTATAGCTAAACGTTGGTTAACGAGGGCTAAAAAACGAATTAGCTAAAAAAACTAATTACCGATAACTAAAATTAGTAATTAGCGATAGCTAAAAACTGGTTAACGATGGCTGAAAATTAATTAGCTATAGCTAAAAAGCTAATAAACTAAAACTTATACGTCACGCCAGTTTTGAAAATGCAGTTTAGCAACTCCTCCATTTTCAACGATCAATGAAAATGAGAAATACCATGTAAGAGCCAAAAATAGTAATAAAACTTACCCTGAGTCTTAAAAATGGTGAAGAAATCTTCCCTTTAAAAAGAATCACGAAAAACATCAAAGTTTGTCCTCGCGCAAAGGCATGTCCTCCCTCAGGGTGTCAACCACCATTCATCATGCGTATATTTATACAGTGATCGTACTCTGTCTTCCGGTGGAGGACGAAGAATTCGCGAAGCGAACGATCGTCGAAATTGGCGCGAAGAATTCGATCGTCCTTCTCGTTCATCCGGAAGCCCCGAATCTCTTTTTACCCTCATCATCCGTACATCCGTATACGACAATCGTAAAATCAAGATCTTCCATGCTCAATAATAATACGAACGTTGAAAGTTCGGACGGAAAGCGAACAAATAATAAACGTTTTCCAAATTCGATGAGTCCGGAATTGACTCTACCGACGAATTTCCTCGTTCTCGTACCTTTCGATCAACGGTAATTATATTTCTCGATAACTGCCTTCATCCTTCGAAAACCCGCCGCACTGTGTCACGTAAATGTTCCTTGTCCATTGCGTCAGATACGATCTCGAGAAAATTTACAACGGGACGCAGATTTACGTGGAACCGAATATTCTCGAACGCTTGAACGAGTCTCTAAATATTCTAACACACGATAATTCGTCCCTCGACACGAACAACAACAAGATGTACACGTATGGAGTGTTGGCTTGGCGAACTTCCGTCTGGAAGCCGATAATCCAGGTGATCGAGCACGACGAACGTTTGCTTCTTCGTGCGTTCGTGGACAATAATCATTTGGCCGACGAGGAAAGCTCGGATGTGCTTTGCGAGGACGAAAACGACTGTATCGGTACGGTCTATTTTTTTAATCAATGGAAAAAAAATTTCAATCACGATTCGTATGGGAGAAGCACCGTATATTGGATACCTCAGTTTGAAAATGAAAAAAAAAAAGTAAACAATTGCTGAGACATCAAAATTTTGGAATTTTGTGATCTTTTTTGGAATTTTATGATCTATGTACAATGAGGTGCTAATCATTGTTTTACGCATTACATTTGAATATTTTGAGTTATATTTGAGTATTTACAAAAATGATAGAAATCGTAGTTTTCAAAAAGGTTACCTATAATCGGATATCCGATAGTAGGGCCTAAACTCGATTTTTCTCATATCTGATACTTGCTTTTCGCTCAAAGCACAGAAAAATAATAAGCTATAACTAAAAAACTCATTAGCTATAGCTAAAAAACTAATTAGCGATAGCTAAAAAACTAATTAGCTATAGCTAAAAAGCTGATTAGCTATAGCTAAACGACTAATTGGCTATAGGTAAACAATTAGCTATAGCTAAACCACTAATTAGCTATAGTTAAAAAAACTAATTAGCTATAGTTAAAAAACGAATTAGCTCTAGCTAAAAAACTCATTAGCGATAGCTAAAAAACTAATTAGCGATAGCTACAAAACTAATTAGCGATCGCTAAAAAACTAATTAGCTATAGCAAAACAACTAATTAGCGACAGCTAACGACTAATTAGCAATAGCTAAAAAACTAATTAGCGATATCTAAAACGTAATTAGCAATAACTAACAAATTAATAAGCTATAACTAGCGAAGTATAGCTAATCATAGTTTCGAAAAAGTTACCTATAATCGGATATTCGAAATAAGGGTCTAGACTCCATTTTTCTTACGTCTGATTCTAGCTTTTAGTCTGAAGCGCAGAAAACTAATTAGCCACAGCTAAAGAACTAAGTAGCAATAGCTAAAAAACTTATTAGCTATGGTTAAAAAACTTATTAGCTGTAGATAAAAACTAGTTAGCTATAGTTAAAAAACTAAATAGCTATAGCTAAAAACTAATTAGCGATAGCAAAAAAACTAATTAGCTATAGCTAAAAAATTGATTGTCTATAGCTGAACAACTAATTGATTAAAGTTAAACAACTAATTAGCTATAGTTAAAAACTAATTAGCTATAGTTAAAAAACTAATTAGCTATAGCTAAAAAATTCATTAGCGATAGCTAAAAAACTAATTGACGATAGCTAGAAAACTAATTAGCGATAGCTAAGCAACTAATTAGCGATAGGCGAAAACTAATCAGCTATAGCTAATCATGGTTTTGAAAGAAGTTACCTATAATCGGATATTCGATATAAGGGTCTTGACTCCATTTTTCTTATATCTGATTCTAGCTTTTCGTCCGTAGCACAGATAACTAATTAGCTACAGCTGAAAAACTAATTAGCAATAGCTAAAAAAAACTTATTAGTTATGGTTAAAAAACTATAGCTATAGCTAAAAACTAGTTAGCTATAGCTAAAAAACTAGTTAGCTATAGCTAAAAAACTGATTAGCGATAGCTAATCAACTAATTAGCTATGGCTAATCATGGTTTTCTAAAAGGTTACCTACAATCGGATGTCCGATATAAGGACCTATACTCCATTTTTCTCATCTCTGATACTAGCTTTCCGCCCGAAGCACAGAAATGTGCTTCTGGAATGTTTTATTAAGGAACACGTAGAATCGTGTTGAATAGCATTAATACTAAGTTTTGATTGATACTAAAATCTTCGGGCCAGGTTCCTTTTATTTTCCATACAAACTTTGTCACCCCCTTTCTCCCCTTAGGGGTTGAATTTCTCAAAACGCTGAAATACGTGTTTCATTAAGGCGTTACCCCCACTTGTAGCGCTAAAAAGGCCTTTTTCATGAATTTTTTTAAAGAAAACTACAAAACTTTTTTAATCGATCAATATACCATCTTAAAGAACACATCTTGAAGAACTTTCAGTAATTTTTTTATTGAAAAATATTACATTGTTTAGTGGCAAATGGCCGTCAATGAAATAATGTTTTTATATACACGGTTTGCGGTGACCAACATTGCGGCGAAGTGGATCATCTGAAAAAAAAATGCGGATGGATTTAGTCAAATATAAGTATAAACTAGTCTTTAATCGAAGGATTTTAAAAAATATTCATTTTTCACAAAATGGCGGACAGTCAAAGTTAATGGTTCGATTTTAACGAAAAAAAACGGCCGTTTTTTGGCTATGAAACGGCCATTTTTTTTTCGAAAAAAAAAAAATCGAACGATTAAAGACTACATTTTTATGTATTAAATAAGCCTGCAAAATTTCAAGAAGATCGGTTCATTAGTGTTCGAGTAATCTTGGTCACCGACTTCAGAAATGCCATTTTGAGAAAAACGCATTTAAAGTTTCAACTTCAGTTCTTCAATTCACGGATTCTTCTCTTTCAACGCTCATATCTCAGTCAATTTTGTTCGGATCGACTTGAAATTTTCAGGGCATATTCTCAGATACTCATGCTTCAAAAAAATGCAATAAAAAAATCGATTTTTTCAAAATCGCAAGTGGGGGTAACCCCTTAATTGCGTCAAGAAGCACGAATACCAAATGTAGAGTAATCCCGAACAGATTTTTCAAAATTTCCATACAAACGGCAGAAAGTTTTTTTTATCCTGAAAACTTGTACTCTGGGGTTTTTTGAGGGTGCTGATTACGAATCTGAACTAAAAATTCAGGAATTGACAATGACGAACAAATATGGCGAATGAAAATACAAATAATACAGATTGATTTGGATAAAACTCGGTACTCAAGCTTCATACATTTCCGCCTATTTATTGTATTATGCTCCATGTTATTGAATTCACCATGAAAAATTTCTTCATTTTGAGTTCAGCATCACACTCAGCGTCCCCGAAAATCCCCGAGTACCAAGATTTATCCAAATCGAGCTGTTTTTTGCACTTTCGTCCGCCATATTAGATCCGCCATTGAAATTTTTTGAATTTTGTGTTCAGATTCGTAATACGCGACCTCGAAAATCCCAGAGTACCAATTTGTATCTAAATCGAGTAGAATTTTCAATTTTGGTCCGCCATTCTAGCCCCGCCATTTTGAATTTTCAAATTTAAAGTTCAGATTCGTAATAAGCGACCTCAAAAATCCCGGAGTACTAATTTTTATCTAAATCGAGTAAAGTTAAAAATTTTTTTAAACTTAAAAACTAGTCATTAGTATTAGGAAAGCTGAAGACAGTCCACTATCCGATATTAAGCAACTATCCGACATATGGTGCTTGTCCCCTCTACACATCGAAGTATATTCTTCACGAACACTCGGATGTCCAGGCCTTCCATTAATTGTGTCAATTACAGTCGACCTGATCCCTCTACGAGCAGCTCACATAATCACAATAGCTTCGGGGTCTCTGCTGTTTGCCCTAATGGCCCTCGTGACCATCGCACTCATCCGGTAACTCTCTTCTTTCGTCCCTCCCCGCCTGCCGTTTCCACTCTAGCACTGTATATCGATCGGACCAATGTAGGGCTCACGTCTGATGGTCCCTGCTTACAGGAGGCACCTGCTGAACAAGAGAATGTCCAAGGGCCCCTTCAAAATAGTACTGACGGCGTCGGATTTTGTGTTCCCCCAGATGCCGGACTCCCGAAGGGTGAGCCACATTTCTGCCAACCGCGATAGTTCTCTCATTTGCCCTCTATTCGTCGATAGCTCATCCGGGTCGATCAAATTGGTCAGGTCGACGAGGGAATAGAAGCGATGCTCTGCTGCTGGCTCCATCAGCTGCAGGAGTTCGGTGGCCCGGAAGTTGAGAAGCCGGATCTATTGCAGGGGAGCGTGGGTTCCCTCAAGACCCACCACGGCATTCGAACTAGCACGGGTAGCCTCGTGAGGCACACTTTACTCAAGGATCCTCGGGCAAGATACAACGTGAGAGATATGCAGACGGCATTCCTTTTGTAACGTATAACTTCTACGTCACTTTCCAAATACGCGCACGTATCCCTTTGTTCCCAGGGTGACCTTGTTCAACTCAAGGAGCTGCCGTCCCAGGGCACTTTTGAGCTGAAGAGCAAAGCGATGGATGTCTTGATTATGGTGAGTCTCGTAGCAATACCTTCAACATCGGCTTATCCCGTTCTTATTATACAGGGTATTAGGAAGGTCGGTGCAAGGCCTTAAGAGGGCGATAGGTCACCTTGTTAGGAAAATGTTTAACCTAAGTAGTCCAAAGTCAAAGAATTTCATCCGAGTTATCATATGTTTTCGAGTTATCGAGTTATCATTGAGTTATCGAGTTATCGTTGAGTTATCGAGTTGTCATCGAGTCCGAGTTATCATTGAGTCAGAGTTATCATTGAGTCCGAGTTATCATGATAAGTTTTCGAGTTATCGAGTTATCATTGAGTTATCGAGTTATCGTTGAGTTATCGAGTTATCGAGCTGTCATTGAGTCCGAGTTATCATTGAGTCCGAGTTATCATGATAAGTTTTCGAGTTATCGAGTTATCAAGTTATCGAGTTATCATTGAGTTATCGAGTTATTGTTGAGTTATCGAGTTATCGAATTATCGAGTTGTCATTGAGTTCGAGTTATCATGATAAGTTTTCGAGTTATCGAGTTATCAAGTTATCGAGCTATCATTGAGTTATCGAGTTATCGTTGAGTTATCGAGTTATCGAGTTGTCATTGAGTCCGAGTTATCATTGAGTCCGAGTTATCATGATAAGTTTTCGAGTTATCGAGTTATCATCTAGTTGTCATTGAGTTATCGAGTTATCGAGTTATGACGATAAGTAGAGTGAATACCTAATTTTCCCAAAATTGAGTACTGACTCGTTTACCTCTTAGGTTAATGCTATTTTTTTCAAAATTGCATTAGCGTAAGAAATATTTTAATTTTTCGACAAGTTTTTGATTATTTAACACGTTCCATTTAGTTAGTGGTTTGGATGCAGATGATTGGTGTTGGTCGACTAAGTACACATTAAGGCCGGCAACCACTTTAGCAGATTGAAAAATTAGATGATTCTTTTTATTTTTTATTCTTGTGAAAAAAATACGCAAATTTCGGCAACTTTGACAATAATTTATTCATATTTTCACACACCTCTGGCAATTTTTTCAAGTTATTTCTTGCAGTAATTAAAGTGTGCGTTTGATTAGGTTTTTTTGGGTTTGTTCGTTTGGGTCCGTTTGTTTGGGTTCGTTCGGGTTCGTGTGCTTATCGTCGTTGTCGATTTGAGGGAATTGTGTAGTTCGCAATTCGCGTCTGAAATATTCCAACTAATTTTTATACATTCTTGAGATGTTTTTTGAGAACATGAACCTAAATTTTGAAAAAGTTATCGAGAATTGAATGTTGGAACGTGTTTGAAACAAAAATGATCGATTTTTAGCATTCTTTCGCGGCATTTTGGAATAATAAATATGTTTTAAGCAATCCAACCTTTCGAACTTTGGGTTCATGATTTAATAAATGATATTATGTGAACGTGTTCCAAATTTGAAGATGATCCATCAATTAGTTTTTGAGTTATGATTCTCGCAAATTGAAAAAATGTTTCGAGAAAAACGCGATTGTAAGTTTCAATATATGTAAATCGTTGCGCTACCCGTTCTAACTGAATCGTCTGTCACTTGGTCACTTTTCAATATTTTAACTTGATTTTTTTCCCACATATTCTCGAATATGTACACTCTGAGAAAAATAAAAATAAAATCGAACGTTTTGACCCGTTGACCCGTTGGAATCAGAATATCGTTTTCAAATTTTCAGGCTGTATTCGTAAGATTTTTTGCTAACGATTTGTGAAATAAACAAAATAGATTTTTTTAAGCATCTAAAGTGCTTAAGCTAATCTGCCCGCCTTAAACTAAGACGCAAATAAGTTTGAGGTTGCCAATTATTGTCTTTTCGAACATTATGAACGAATGAGATATAGTTTAGACAATAACACACATTTTTATTTTTTCGAAATCTCGGATTGTGGCTCCAGCCTCCTTAACCTTGCCGATCTTTTTTTCAAATGGCGCAATATTATTGAAATAGCAATATTCTAGCTTGTTGCAAATTCACGTGTAGTTTTCAGCTCATCGTTTTCCACCTTGCTCTCAGATCGCCTATATTGTTGATTCTGACGATCACAATCGCCGCATCGCAACACCTCAAAATATCGACGTAATGGGCGTTCATTAACCCAAACAAACTTAAACACTTCATTGACACTTGGCGTCGTCTGCGCCTCGTTAGTTTCACGACGAACCTCGTATTCGAAAATAACGCGAACTTTTTACTTTACTTTTTTTATTTTACTTACTTTTACTTTTATTTTTCCAAACCATAGATTAGTAAATCTATGGTTTGGAACAATTGAATCTGCAAAAGGTAATTCGGTAGAGAATTACGAATCAAAACGTGCACCTTATAGGCTGATGAGGTAGATCGACAATACAAAAGTATCAAGAACTGTCAAAGTGAAATATCAGAGATGTAGGGTATCACAGTTGGTGCTCGAGGTAATCGGACATTTCACACTTGATGACCAAATATTATTGGCATATGTTGTATAGGTGCATGGACTGAGACACGAGAATTTAAATCCTCTGATTGGTTGCCTGACGGAGCCGACCAGACCGTGTTTGGTCTCTGAATACTGTTCCAGAGGATCCCTCGAGGATGTACTCGTCCAGGACGAGATCAAACTCGATTGGTCCTTCCGGCTCTCTCTGCTTACCGATCTCGTGCGGGTAAGAGTGCGCTTTGTTTTTCATGGTTTTTCCATTTTTCACCCGGGTTTGTAACATATGTATGTGCATGTGCGAATTTTCAATGTTCCTTTTCATACCCTCGTCGGCTTTCACAATCGAGTCCTTTCGAGTTGTGCTCCACACTAGTCACCTCACTATTCCCAGGTCCCACAGATTTACCAAGTCTCCCAGCCACTTCCAGTCTTCCTTGAGGTGGGGTATACCTTTCTTCACCAGATAAATGACTAATTTAGGCAATAGGCTATTACACCTTTTTCGAAAGGCGTGTCAATTCGATCCTTTGGTGGTAATAACTACTAGATATTTTATTTCTGTTTTATGAAATCGATGAGTGCCATAAAAATGCATTTTGGTTAAAAAAGAGTGACAATCCCTATCATTGGTGTGTTGTGTGACTCACTGTGATACTCACTCACAAAATGTGATATCACACTAATGTGATATCATACCAATGTGATGTCACACCAATATGATATCACAGCCATGTGATGTCACACCAATGTGATATTACACCAATGTGATGTCACACCAATGTGATGTGACACCAATGCGATGTCACACCAATGCGATGTCACACCAATGCGATGTCACACCAATGCGATGTCACACCGATGTGATGTCACACCGATGTGATGTCACACCGATGTGATGTCACACCGATGTGATGTCACACCGATGTGATGTCACACCGATGTGATGTCACACCGATGTGATGTCACATTGACACCCGCCGGCAGCTCCTTGTCCCGTGTAGACGAGAAGTCTTCGAACAATCATGTGAGGTTCAAGAAACGAAATGCTCCTAGAAGGATATTAAGTTTTGTGGGCCCTGTCGAATCCGATTTGCAAATTTCGACGACTGAACAAAATGGCGGCCTGTCGCAGTTGAAATGCCGAATCGGGACAAAATTTGGGAAAGGTCACCCTCCCGAGTATTGGCCCAGGCTACTTCCGGCGGTTGTTCGGGCAGGGGGTATATAAAAATATAAATGCGTCTATGGCCTTCAGGGTATCAAGTACCTTCACAGCAGTCCCATTCGGGTCCATGGATATTTGACATCGAGAAACTGCGTCATTGATGCTCGCTGGGTCTTGAAAGTTACCGATTACGGTTTACCGGCCTTCTACGAGGCACAGAACCTCATACCACCGTCCAAGACCGCGCGAGGTAACCGCACCCTTACGATTATTATTCGTATTAGTGTTACGTCCAGTGGTGGAACTTTCGCTGGCGGGGGGGAGATACCTTTAGAAAAATTTCTTCACCATTTTTGAGAATCAGGGTATATTTTATTGCTACTCTTGGTTGTTACATGGTTTAAAAAAATGGCACAGTCCTCTAAACGGGTTGCGGCTGATGTCGTCGGACGGCGTGACGCGTAGCGTCGGTGGGACTAATCTGAAACGAAACCAATGAAGATTTTTCTTTCATTAACACTCAAACGCAGAATATGAACCAAGAAAAAGTGAAAAATGTTGAAAATCGACGAAATGGTACACTTTGGAAGAAAAAAAATTATTTTTCCAAAAAATGGCTACTCGTTGCAGTAAAAAATACTTTTATCTCTAATTTTCAAAAACATTTAGGTTCATATTTTAGACAATAAGGTCGGACACATTTCTACCAAATTTCACCACAATCGGTCGATTAGTTTTTTGGCTGTACGTCACGCCAGTTTATAAAATGCAGTTTCAAAGACCGCGCCATATCACGGCCATTTTTGAAGATTAATAAGTAAAAAAAGTGCCATGTCACAGCTAACAGTGGGAAACCATTCCTTAAGACTAAAAAATGGCGAAGAAATCTTTCCTTTAAGGGGGGAAATCCGTTTAGAAGCCCGAAAATTAGTAAGTTTTCATGAACTTTTTTAACGATTATGAAATAATCGCATCATTTTAAAATTTTGACATTACAACTTTCAAGTGTCGACAAAAAGTTTTATTTTTTGAACAAAACAAAATGGCGGCGTTACAAAGTATTCCTTTAGACGTCTTTGAAAAACTGCTCATGTTACAACTGAAAAAATTATTGATCCGTCTGTAGTTTCGGGAGGTTTCTCACTATAACATTATTGGAAAGATATACTTAAAGTTTTAAGGTTATCGCGTAAACAAATTCCTTTTTCGGGGCAAAAACAGTCGAAAAAATGGTCAAAAATATGAAAATTCGATTACCGAGTCTACCCAATGTTTAATTTTATACTTTCGAATATTTTTATAGGTATATCCTTCCAATAATGTTATAGTGAGAAACATCCCAAAATTTTAGCCAGATCAGTTTTTAAAAAGACGCCCCAAGGAATACCTTAACACGTCGCCATTTTGTTTTATTTGAAAAATAAAAAAAATCACCCTTGAAAGTTGCAATAAGATCAAAACTTTCAAATAATGCGATTATTTTATCACCTCTAAAAAAATCATGAAAAAACAATGATTTTCAAGCGTCTGGAGGGATTTCCCCCTTAAAAAACGAAAATCTGCAACTTTGCTCCCCGCTTAAAGACATTTACCCCCTTAATACACGATGTATCACCATAATAAAGTGCTCCCCCTTAATACACCATATCACCGTAATAAAGTACTCCCCCTTAATACACGATATATCACCATAATAAAGTGCTCCCCCTTAATGCATGATATATCACCATCATAAAGTGCTCCCCCTTAATACACGATATATCGCCATCATAAGTACTCCCCCTTAATACACGATATATCGCCATCATAAGTACTCCCCCTTAATACACGATATATCACCATAATAAAGTGCTCCCTCGTGGTGCAGATTTATTATGGACCGCTCCGGAGCTCCTGAGGCACCCTCATATGCAAAAGAGAGGCACCCAGCCTGCCGACGTATACAGTTTCGGCATAATAATGCAAGAGGTCGTGGTCCGGGGCGAGCCCTTTTGTATGCTCGCTCTCTCACCCGAAGGTGATTTTATATATATATAAACGTATTGCAAAAATTAACAATTTGTATGGCCGATTTTACACAAAAACTACGAGCAAAAATATTGCAATTCGAACATTGCAGAAATAATCGAGAAAGTTAAGAGACCCCCGCCATTGATAAGGCCATCGGTGAGCAAAGGCGCAGCACCACCGGAAGCAATAAACATAATGCGTCAATGCTGGGCCGAGGCGGCTGACATGAGGCCCGACTTCAATGCGGTTCATGATCTCTTTAAAAAATTAAACCACGGCAGGTGAGCTGGCCGACTAATTTTAATTCGCGTTCACGTAAAATTCATTTTCTCTACGAGAAAGTGCCTTATCGCGAATTTGCAGAAAGGTCAACTTCGTCGATACCATGTTTCAAATGCTCGAGAAGTATTCCAACAACTTGGAGGAGCTGATACGCGAGCGTACCGAGCAGCTCGACATGGAAAAGAAAAAAACTGAACAGCTGCTCAATCGAATGCTACCGAGGCAAGTGTCGCCACTGTTATCATCTGAGGGGGGGCGATAGATTTAGGGGAGGAAAAACAGCTGATTTTGATGATTTTTTTTTAAACGAAAGATTTCTTCGCCATTTTTGAGACTCGGAGTATGTTTTGTTACTACTTTTGGCTGTTACATGGTATTTTTTTAATTTTTATTAATCTTTAATAATGGCGACGATGTGGCACGGTATTCTAAAGGGGTTGCGGAGGATGATGTCAGACGGCGTGACACGTAGCGTCGGTGGAATTAATCTGAAAAAAAAAACCAACGACGATCTTTCATTAACACTCATGCGCAGAATATAAACCAAGAAAAAGTGAGATATGTTCCAAATCGATGACGTAGTACGCTTCGGAACAAAAAGATTTGATTTTTCGAAAAATAACTACATTTTGCAATAAAAATACCTATTTTTTAATTTTCAAAAACATTTAGGTTCATGTTTTAGACAATGAGGATAGAAAGATTTATACGAAATTCCATCGAAATCGGTCGATTAGTTTTTTAGCTATAGCTAAAAAACTCAGCGATCGCTAAAAAACTACTTAGCGTTAGCTAAAAACTAATTAGCAATAGCTAAAAAGCTAATTAGCGATAGCTGAGAAGAAATTAGCTATAGCTAAAAAACTAATTAGCGATAGCTAAAAAAACTAATTAGTGATAGCTAAAAAATAGTTAGCTATAGCTCAAAACTAATCAGCAATAGCTAAAAAACCAATTAGTGGTAGCTGAAAATCTAATTAGCGATATCCAAAAACTAATCAGGTATAGCTAAAAAACTAATTAGCAATCGCTAAAAACTAATTAGTGATAGCTAAAAAACTACTTGGTGATAGGTAAAAAATAATTAGCTAAAAACTAATTAGCGATAGCTAAAAAAACTAAATAGTGATAGCTAAAAAACTAAATAGTGATAGCTAAAAAACTGATTAGCTTTAGCTACAAAACTAATTAGCGATGGCTAAAAAACTAATTAGCGACGACTGAAAAACGTATTAGCTATAGCTAAAAACTAAGTAGGGATGGCTAAAAAACTAATTAGCTAGATCTAAAAAAACTAATAAACGTTTTGAAACAAAAAGATTGAATTTTCCGAAAAAATAACTTCATTTGGCGATAAAAAATGCTTTTTTTTATTGCAATTGACCTGAAAAAAACCAACGAAGATTTTTCTGTCATTAACACTCATGCGCAAAATGTGGACCGAGAAAAAGTGACAAATGTTGGAAATCGATGAAATAGTACGATTTGAAACAAGAAGATTGAATTTTCCGTAAAGTGGCTACACTTGCAATAGAAAATACTTTTTTTTTTATTTCAAAAACATTTAGGGTCCTGTTTTAGACAATAAGGTTAGAAAGATTTACACGAAATTCCATGAGATCTGGTCGATCAATTGCTTAGCTATATGACACGCCAGTTCGGAAGAAGACTGTGCCCTACCTACGCCATTTCTAAAGATTAACGAAACAAAAAATACCATATAACAGTCAAAAAGTAGTAATTGACCTATCCTAAAATAATCCTACCCAATCCTAAAAGCAGTAAAAATCTATATCCGAAGTTTAAAAAAAGATGAAGAAATCATTCCTTCAGAAAGGAAACATAAAAATCAGCAAGTTTTTTCCTCGCCTAAAAGTATCTCCCCCCTTAATGCAACTCGTGATAACGTACTTGTAGAGTATCGTGGAGATTCAGATTTCTCATCGCCATCGTTGTGAAAATTACGATGATTGTAACCTAATCCATCAAAGATTTAATCGATGAATTACGAATATGCAGCACGGTTGCGGAAAAGCTGAAGCTTGGGATGCACGTTGATCCCGAGGAATTTGCGGAAGTGACGATTTACTTCTCGGACATAGTTGGCTTCACGACGATATCCGCGTATTCCACCCCCTTTCAAGTTGTCGATCTTCTGAATGATCTCTACACGTGTTTCGACGCTACGATCAACGCGTACACCGTTTACAAGGTCGAGACTATCGGCGATGCTTACATGGTGGTCGGTGGTTGTCCCGTCAGGATACCCGACCATGCGTCGCAGATAGCCACAATGGCACTCGATCTTTTGCACCAGAGTGGCAAATTCAAGCTAAAACATTTGCCGAAGACGCAGCTGCGGCTGAGAATTGGACTTCATACCGGTGAGTCGATACCAAGTCATATCAATTTCATGTTGAAGGACCTGTCCGGTGACCCATCACTCGACGAGGGGCTCGAAACAAGTTTCGCCCTCATTTTAGATATAGGGAAAGTGCGTTTTACTACATGCCGAAGACATTAATTGGGATTCCCATCTGAAGCATCTACTGACTACATTTTACGCGCGGAGGTCTAAAACTGTAGAAACTGTGATGCTGTGGCAGCTGGACATGACTAGGTTGCAAGGTTTCCTTGTTCGACTGATTGTGAGGCACCCTAAAGACGAAAGAGCTCTTGCTCTTCTTGATTAGTTGTTCATTGAAGCGATTGCTCTATGCTGGTCTCTGGATGGATTGACATTGAACAAACTTTTCTTCAGTGTTGTCCATAGGGAAAAGCCCAAAAGTGGCAAATCTGGTGATTCTTAAGCGGCGTCAGTGCCGGATTTCGACTCTTCTTAGGGATAGGCCAGACTTTGTGCACACCCCTATCTTAATCACTTGTACGAGGGTCGTTCGATAAGTCCGTGCAAAAATGTAAACTACTTAATTTTTTGGGATAAACCTTTTTTATTTTTCCACATAGTCTCCTTTTAGGCTTATACACTTCATCCAACTCTAGTTTGTTGATCCCTTCCGCATAATAGGATTTGTCTAAGTCTGCAAAATAGCCATTCGTTTCTGCAATCACCTCCTCGTTTGAATAAAATCTTTTTCCCGCCAGCCATTTCTTCATATTGGGGAACAAATAATAGTCCGAGGGAGCCAAATCTGGAGAATAGGGGGTTGGAAAACGAGTTGGAATTCTATTTCCATTAATTTTGCGGCCACAACTGCTGAGGCGTGAGCTGGTGTGTAGTCTTGATGAAATTTTGCATATGTATTTATTGTTCCTTTGAGAATGTATCTACAGTAAAAAAAAGATTATTTTAAATATTTTCATGTAGTTTTTTATTTTTTACAAAATGGTCCGCCTAAATCTGCCTCAATCGGCGCCTACTCTGGGTGAAGTTCTATGCATCTGAAAAAAAAAAATATATATTTTAAATCTGTTTGAGTATTCCGAGTACTGGTAGCAGAATTAGGGCTTAACAATTTTTTGTTACAAAATGGCGGTCTGTTAAACTTTGATTAACGATATTTCACACATTTTCGGGTATTCGACGAAAATGTGGGCAAAATTATTGTTCGACTCAATTCTGCTACCAGTGCCCAGAAACAGGCCACCGAAGGTATGTGCAAAATTTGAGCTCGATCGGTCAATTAGTTATCGAGATATCGTGGGCGCCGATTTGAAAAGCATAGTTCTGAGATAAACGCGTTCAAAGTTTTGATACCGTTGGATGAGGTTTAAATTGAATTATCGATGCTTACTAGTTAATCCGCCAACCCGGGTCCATAGATAGCTCCTTCTTCCCTCTCGTAGAAATGGTTTTCAAGACGATGGATTTCTAGACCAGACTGCGGCCTTAAAGAATAGGATTTAGGGCCTCCCTAACAGATTTCTGTACGGCAATCATCGTCACGGAATTTCGGGTTCCCCCATATTCCTGTATCCAAAAAATGACACGTGTGCGTACGAGTGTGTACGTAACTAGTGCACGATCCGCAGGCCCGTGTTGCGCCGGAGTGGTAGGCCTCACGATGCCGAGATATTGCCTCTTCGGCGACACGGTGAACACGGCCTCGAGAATGGAGTCGACGGGAGCCCCGTGGCGAATCCATCTGAGCCAGGCAACCTGGAACCGTTTGAACGAGGTAGGCGGCTATCACATCGAGTATCGTGGGAGAACAGACGTGAAGGGCAAAGGAAAAATGCCAACGTATTGGCTGCTTGGCAAGCAAGGCTTTGACAAAGAGCTACCGACCCCTCCATCGCTCGGGTGAGTTTTATCGTCCACTCCCAACAATTCTCCTCCAACCTCTGTCGTAATTCGCACACGTCCCATTATCCACAAAGACTCGTTCCCGATCGATCCACAGCACGGCTGCGTATCGCGGCAATTTTTTCCACATCGCTATACGTTCGTTGTCTCCTAACGTTTTCCAATGCTCTTTCAATGCACACCATTCTGGTTCTTCTCAGCGTTGGGTTATTTCGTTACAGTGAACTCTCTAACTCAAGGAGGTACGATCACTTCCACGGGGTCAAAAAAGAGTCTACATTTATTTTACCTACAGCTCCT
The DNA here is from genome assembly GCA_951751655.1 of Ophion costatus. Taxonomy (NCBI): domain Eukaryota; kingdom Metazoa; phylum Arthropoda; class Insecta; order Hymenoptera; family Ichneumonidae; genus Ophion; species Ophion costatus. The sequence continues at coordinate 41,325,400 of OX632360.1, read as the reverse complement.
CTGATTGATGTTTACTTATGTCGATTATTCGTATTATCCTTTATGCATTGCCTTTGTTTCACGCTGCACCAACGCGCGGACCTTCCAGAGAGGATCATGGGTAATTCTTATAAACTGCACTCGGGATATTTACATTTAAAATACGACCATTTGATTTCCACGTATATCTGCCGAATGATTTCTTCATATTAGCAATATATGCAGAAAAGTTATAACTACGATTCCAATTGGAAGGTTGGAGGAGAGGGAGATCCTGGATAATTTGCCAAAGAGCACCGACCGTTCGCCAGCCGAGGCTACACCACGAGCGCAGCAATCGGTGGACGGGCGCGCGATCTCGATCGAGCAGGACGACAGTTCGGGCGATCACAGTTGTTCGATCGTGACGACTTTCGCCATCGGCGAGCAATCCTCCGCCTCCCCCGCGCGTTCTCTCAACGCTAATGCAGCCCAACCAACGAGTAATCCTCCCTCCACCGAAGCCCCAGCAATAACCGAGAAGTGTCCGAAAAAACAGCAGCAGCAAGTTGCCGTTTCTGTCCACGACGAGGCGAATTTGTCGACGTCAAAGTCGTGCGAAGCAGTGGGGGCCGTCGCGAGGGAAATGTTTCGTGACATGGTCGCCAAGAATCCACCGACTCCGGAACAATTCACCGGGCCTGGTGGTGGCTCAACGGCAGCGCCAAAGGCGAACAAGAGCGTCGTACTCGACAATCAAATATCCCTGGGCACTCCGGTGTCGGCGAGCGAAGTTGCCGCGGCGCTACTCGGCGCTGCTTCCTCCACCACTTCTCTCACGTCGATACAGAGCAGCACGTCCGCCTTTCGTAGCAGGCACAGACGCCTCGCCGCGGCCGGCGGGGGAAGCATGATCGGCGAGGACGATCTCAGCACCCCCTACAATCATTACAGATGTCTCTCGCCCAATGAGCACAATCCAGCGACTTCCGGTAAGCTCTCGTCGGGTGCGTTTGACTCGGGCGCTTAGACGCTCGCGCTCGCGGAGGCTATACTAAAGGAGTCCGTACTATGTACTACGGTAATGGTATGCGAATCTGTTGGAAAACACACAGTTCCCATTGCGGCCACTATGTGGTGCCGGTGATGGCCGATGCTTCCGCGGTGGGGCTGAATCGCGAGAAACTTCATTCCATTGAGCGAAAAAAAAGAAACATAACCAAAAACTGAATATTCAAACGCCCCGTGCTCATGCGCACGTGAACCAGACGATAGTAATAACTGCTGATTGTTTATAACAATGAACAACCTCGTTTCATCTCTCTCACACGTGGCTTCATTGCGCCATGCGCCATGAGCTGCTACCCAGCGCTCCTGGTGGCTCACTTAAGTATCACTTAAATCCAACAGATACGCGTACCAATTTTCCTCTATCTCTCCCCGTAGAGTTCAGACCGTTCGAACTGTTCCTATTCCTATACAAAAAACGCGAACGCGTTTTGTCCCGGATTTTAGTTCTTAAAATCGCCACTACCTAGAGTTGGCCGTTGTGTGACAGCCTTCGGCTCTAAATACTCCGATCAGCTAAACGATTCGATACTTTCGTGAAACAATCCAAGTGGATAACGCTAAGCTGAATAATTCAATTATGATTCAAATCCATCATACACGCGAATAATGGTTTTCATAAAGTTATCTATACCGGTGCAACTTTCATGTATATCCATACTGTCACACGACTACAAGCGCCACAGTGGGGCGAGGACATTTTGCGAACAGTGTGAGGGGGCTGCGAACAGCCAATTGCATGGAGACTCGAGTGGGAAGAGTCCGAACTCTGATGGAGAGACTTAACAACAGCAACTACGAAAATGTAATCAAACAGGGATGGCGCCACGTTCGCTAAGACCTCGAGAAGTGAGCTATCCAATCTCTCTTACACGACATCGATACTCAGCTTACTTCGCGAGGTCTTAGAGATAGTGGCGCCATCCCTGTTTGAGCAAGTTTTTGTAGCTACTTTGATATGCACAATCGGACTCCCCCACTCCAGCTCCCATGAGGCAATTGTATCATTGAATCGAAGAAGTGTACAGAAGTAACGGTTCGCGTACTAAAAACAGGAAAAGGATCATCGAGTGGTCGGCTTCTGAAGAGGCAATTTAGCCTCGACAGGGGGGACGAGCCATCGGTTATCTCATCCATAATATCAGAGCAGCAACAGCAACAATCGAGCGGCCGTGCCACCCCTCGATTGTACAAGCAGAATAGCGCCGGTGCGGCCAACGATTTGGAAAGAATCGAAGAGATTCCAAGCTCGTCGTCCGTCGGCTCGACCGTTCAACCCATCCTGCGCCATCGAGATCAACAATCTGGCTATCGCCACGCGGCTTCCATGTCCCTATCGGTCGAATCACTTACACTCCGTTGAAAAACAACAATGCCACGATACATACATACACATTTATATATCTGTACATGTGCATACATACATACATACACGCGCACGTATATATATGCATGTTTGTACATATGTATATACATATTCAGACGGTTCCTTATATGTGAGAGAGAAAAGTCAACGTAATGGGAAAAAGAATCCTCTACGACGTACCTTCGAGGATGATGAAAAGAAATGACGACACCTCCGAAAGATTCAATCAAAGTTGAAATATCATAAACTTTTACGATGCCAAACTACCTCCCAAAGTGTTATTAAAATAATATATCATCCGTATATATATATATATATATATATATATATATATATATATGTATACATGTGGGGGATTCCAGTTCAGATCAGACGACTGCTTTTCTCCTCATAAGAAGCCTCCATAGATTTCCATAATGGAAAACCTTACTCCAGGGGTAAAAAACCGATGAAAAAAGATCACCTCACCCCTTGCTTTTCTGCAGCTGTCAAAAATCGATGAGTACGTTCGGGCCGTTTTTTTTTTACCTTTCAACAAATTTAGATACGTTTCAGACCTGTTTTTTGCATTTTTGACGAAAGCTCAAGTTGTGCTTCCGGTATTCACTATTTCTTGTGCAAAATTTCGGTTTTTGGAATGATTATTCGAAAGTTTGGAAATCAGAAGAGTACTTTTCCAGTCTTTCAAATAAATAAAAACTTCGAAAATGTGGTTTCAGATGGAATTAAGTTCGAGTGCGATGTATATGTGGATCGAAGAAGTAATCTTCTGACTTCCAAACTGTCGAGTTGTCCCCGAAATCGTAGGTCCGCCATAAAAATAATAGATATTGGAAGCACCAGTTGAGCGTTGGTAAAAAGTGCATAAATCCGGTTTAAGTAGTATCTAATTTTTTTCAGTATTTAAGAAAATTGCAGGCTCGAACTTTTTGATTTTTTGCTGCAGAAGAGCAAGAGGTAGGAGGAATAAAAAAAATAAGTTGTTTTTGCACACTGGGAGTGAGGGCTTCTTCCAGTATGGAAATGTATAATCAACGATGGTGTGGGAATTGGTTGTCTGATCTGAGCTGGAACACTCCATATATAGATGTATATGAGAACGTTGAGCGAACGGGCTGTATAATTCCTCCCAACTCGTCGATATGTATAGATCAACTTAAATTTCCTCGAGATGATACCTAGATGAAAAATATTCGATATGCATATTGAATCACACTGCTGGACAGTTATATTTTTTTCAATTCAACGATACACGAACAAAATTACACGTTTACATATGTATATTGAGGTATATATAGGGCGAGTCACGACAAAGAGAACGCCTGAATATCTCTGTCGGATTTGAGCATACGAAGGATGTATATATCGGAATTGGAATGCGTTGGAAGGACGCACATGCCTATATTTTTCTTCAATTCTATTTTTTTTCGGTTTTTTCAGTCATCAAAGTTTTTTTCAAATGGAATAGCATATCGTTCTCCTTGCACGATGTAGCCGGCATACAAACCAATTCAACCATGCATCATAGTATGACCTTCAAATGACCTTCAACCCAGGTATATTGAATAAAGAATAATTCAACGACGTTCCGCCCTATCTCTGTTACGTTAAATGTTCATAATGACTCCCTTATGCTGCGGTGCGTTATTATTTTTTTCAATATTTCTGGGTGGAAGGACATTTAAAGGTCATACTATGTAACATGGTTGAATTCGTTTGGATGGGGGCTACAACGTGCAAGGGGAAAAAATACGTCGCTCTATTGAAAAAAACATTGACGGCCTTGAAAAAACCGAAAAAAATTAAAACAATATTATGATAGCCATATGCGTCCTTTCAAACCATTCAAATTCCGATATGTAAATGTTTCGTATTTTCCGATTAAACAGCGGTATTCAGGTGTTCAATTTCTCGTGACTCACCCTGTATATATATACGAAGCACGCGCGATGATCGTGACTTAATTACCATCATGGCGTACTTGCGTATATAGAAACGATTATGTTTGGGACATTTCGTAATACCGTTCTGATTTTACGTATTAGTATCATAAGAAGTTTTCTGGGTCATTCCTGTATGTATGTGTGTGTATATACACACATATAAATAAATATATATATATATATATATATATATATATGCACCCGGGGAAGTTTGATAACAGTTTGCATGGGTTTTCCGCTAGAAGCAATTGTAAAAACAAATTTTGGACAATCATTTTCGACTTTAATCTTTTTGATACCTTTTTTTTAAATTTTATCCCTCGACATATTTTGTTCTGAATTAGGTTATTGAATAAAATGTTTTTTTTTTCATTGTAAAGATCATGTGCAATTTTCATAACAAAAATATTTGTTTTTTGAACACTAGTTTGCAGAGTTAGAGCAGTTTGAATTTTTTTCCCTCCAGCTCGGTAAGAACGCCCCGAGCGCTTCCGAAGTTACTCGAGCGCGCTGTGACGTCACAATGTTGTACGAAATACTCGTGTAGTCGAAAATGAAAAGGAACATGACCAAAAACTGAATATTCAAACGCTCCATGCGCATGCGCACGCGAACCAGACGATAGTAATTACTGGTGACTGTTTATAACAATCAACAACCTCGTTTCATTCCACTCACACGCGGCTACCTTCATTGCGCCATGCGCCTCCGCTGCTACCCAGCGCTGCTGTCGGCTCAATCAAGTACTATTCAAGTTCAACAGATTCGCGTACAACTTTTCCCCGATCCCTCCCATTGCCCCATAACCTTACTCTCATAACCTTTTAGCGGCAGTTTTCGTCATGGACACTACATAAAGGAGTGCGAACTCCAATGAAAGCGGCGTGGAGGCTACATAAAGGAGCCCAAGCTGTGTATTAGGAAAGTAACCACAAAATCGAAGAACGCAAGGGTTTCCGAAAGCATCATTTCGTGGCGCTGATTGTTACCAGTGACAGCTTGAATCTAGCTAGTGGTGTGGTCTCCACGATACAGTTCAACAATTCAATATGGCCGATCAATTAATTCGTCATTCGATCTCTTACGCATAGCTAGCTTCGGGCTGGTGCGTATGACAATCAGCGCCAAGAAGTGGCGGTTTTGGGAACCCTTCCGTTCCTCGATTTTGTGGTTACTTTTCCCGTACCTTTTCCATTGGTGTTTAGATTCCTTTATGTAGTCTCCATGGGAAGGTTTATGAGAAAAGTGACCACGAAATCGAGGAACGGCAGGGTTCCCGAAACCGCCACTTCGTGGCGCTGATTGTTAGAAGGGACGGCTTGAAATTAGCTATGCGTGAGAGAGATTGAATGATGAAGCGTCATCAATCGATCGGCCATATTGAATCGTGTCGTGAAGACTACACCACTAGCTAATTTCACGCTGTCGCTCCTAACCATCAACGCCGCGAAGTGGCGCTTTCGGGAACCCTTCTCTTCCTCGATTTTGTGGTCACTTTCCTAATACACAGCTCGGGCTCCTTTATGTAGCCTCCATGGTTTTCGTTATCGTTAGCTAACGACAGCCAATAAGAGCCGTCTCTTCTTCCGTAATTCTCCATGTGGTTGGCTGTCGCTAGCTAACGATAACAAAAATTATCGCTAAAACGTTAGAGAATCCCGACACTGGTGTAGTTCTAGTATTGTGTAAAAAATGACATGGTTCTAGTTGTATGGGACTTTTTTCGTTCCTCTGCGTATGAATATTACGAAAAGCAGTTCGTCAAAACTAAACTTGCAAAAAAGCTTTGGCTCGATGAATTTCTGCAGCGTTAAATCGAGAATCGTCGCTCGTGAACACTGTCACCATAAAAATGTCTCTGGTCGGCAAATTACTCGAATTTACCTTTACAAGCTCACGTTCACATCATTAAGGGAGAATGGCAGTAGCTTTTGACTATTCGAACGTTTTTGAGTTGTTTTCGTATGCAAAATCGCACCAAGTGTCACTTCTATTTACATCGACGCGTAAACCGTATAACCTATAATTCCGCAGCTCATACATCGTGACGTCACAACCGCCAACGCCATTCACGGCGTTTCGCGTAAACATCTACGATTTAAATTTTCGTGATATCAAAGCAATTAACAATTATCTTCAGAACTTTTTTGCCCTTTGCCATTCTGTTTTATTATCACAAAAGCACAGTTCTAGAAGAAAAAAAAAACTTTTTTTGACACCCTAATTCCTTAATTCTCGTGTTACATCACGTTTTAAAAGAAAAAAGGGAATAGTTTACAAAAGGCTAAATAACCTTGCGGGAAAAAAAAACAGCAAAATGTTGCTCAGAAGGGAATAGGAGTATTGCCATTTACTAAAAAGTGAGAATATTACGAGAGCAGGAGAAGTGCAGAAAGAAAACAAGTTCGAAAGATCTAGTAAGTAATGAAATTAGTAGAGAACGAGAAAAAAGGCACAATGGACCTTGTTTTTGTTCTTTCAAATATTACATATAATATCATTTGGAACCTTTTTTGCCTTTGCGCCTTTTTTGCCAAAATCTGTAACCTGATCGCGAGTCCTAAAAGTATGTCCATACTTTTCGTCTATAGTATATATATATATATATATATGCACACATGCATACATATACAGGGTGTTCCATTTTAATTGCACAGCCTCAAATAAACCGCGCAAATGAAGTCGGATGAAGAAACGTTTCCTACAAAAGATCCACTCCATTGAGAGAGACATTCGACGGGGATATATATTTTTTTCAAATTACCTTCGCCTTATGAGATCTGACAGTAACGTTCATTACTTCAAGTGGGAGCATTTTGTCTTTATTTGCTTAAAAATAGCTGGGTTTCGAACAAATCTAACGTTGTCCATAATTATTTTTCTTTACAATTCGGATTTTGTCGTTTCCCTATCTCGTCTCATAACGGATCCATGCTAATGCAGTCCGTAGTTAAAAATGATCAAAGTTCCAAAACTTTTTAGTTTTTCATACCGTTTTTTTTCTTAACGGTCAATTCTTTCAGATAATTTGTTGCAGATATAACAAAATTGCGTTAGCATAAAAAAAGAAGATTCTCTTGGAATCTCGTAAGTTTGTAGCTGTGGTAAGAATGCAATTGTAATCATAAAATTGTGAATACCTTTTCTATCGGCCTAACAATAATGTCGCGTATCGTGTAGGAAGTAATTATTAGAGTTGTATAGCGTAACAACGTAAATATACCAATGAGACTGTTCACCCTACGGTCTTACACACAGGCCTCTCGACTCGATAGCATTTCAATGGTTGGGGTCATTCCAGCATTGAAAGCGTTTTGGTGGCGCTAGTGTCGAGGGATGTTGTTGTGATAGTGAAAAACATAACCTCCTTATTCTGTAATTCCAAGCATGTGGTTACCACATAGTTGCGTGCTGTAAAAAAAAACTACAAAACTAAAACTACGAACCAAAGATAACTTGATTCATTGATTTATGATCACTAGATTCTCATAAGGTTCGGATTTCAATGGTAGACATTACTGGATACATTTTTTGGTTTTATACTCGTCAGCTTATGAGTTTATGTATTTTCATTTCCGTAGGAATATCATTGGTGTTTAAGTCACTTGTGGAAAATGTAGATTCTTAGGTTAGGCTGTACCGCGCATGCGCGGCCGTTGTCTCTGTCGCACAGGATTCCTCGATCACAGCGACCCTAGCGGGTTCAAGATAAACTCTTTTGGCTTCGTGAAGTGAGCCACCGACGACCATTAGAGTTGCGAGACCAGTATGCAAGAACGTGGTTCACCCTATCTCTCGAGGGCGACACATTGTACATTATATCCGATCTTCGTAACGTTCTCGATTGTATATATAAGGCAATCAAGGAGGGAGATACCGTTAGGCGAGGAAAATATTGCTGATTTTCATGATTCTTTTTTAAGGGGTCTTTTCACTTTAGACGCTAAAAAAGGCTATTTTCATGATGTTTTTTTTATAGATTTATATCATAGATATTCATATAAAAGTTGTTACACTTAATAAATACGCTTTCGAAATACATTAAAAAAATGCTTTTATGTATTTATGTAACCCAAACAAATTTTAAACGCGTTTTTCGACGGCTTGTTGATAAAATCTTCGAATCTACTGAACCGATCCTTATAAAATTTTAACCACATATTCTTTACAACTACAGCTATAGCGCGTATCAAGGACTTTTTCAAATTTTGATATTTACTATTTTTTGCCAAAAACGGTGGAAAAAACGTATTTTTTTTTTAAATTGCCGCCATTTTGTTATTTTTGCTCCGAGATTTCACCAACAGCGCAGACATACAATTTATTTAGGACTTTTTTTTATCTATTTTTATAAATAGTAACTTAAAAATTGTATAAATATTAACTTAAAAAAAATAATGTAAATAGTTTATAAATAGTAAATAAAAAAAAATGTGTTCCCAAAGTGCGTATATTAAGGGTGACAACTTTTATATCAATATTTATAATATAAACCTATCGAAAAAATTCATGAAAATAGCCTTTTTTTAGCGTCTAATGTCAAAAGACTCCTTAAGAGGAAAGATTTCTTCACCATTTTCGAGACTTCGAGTATGTTTTATTACTACTTTTGACTGCTACGTGTTATTTTTTAAATTTATTTAGGCTTAAAAATCAGCGGGAGTTTGACCTCCGCCATTTTTAAAGATTAACAATTTTAACAAATACCCACGTAATAGGCAAAATTGTTAATAAAACATACCCTAAGCTAAAAAAATGGTGAAGAAATAGTTCCGTAAAAAAAATCATGAAAATCAGCAAATTTTTTACTCGCCTGAAGATGTCTCCCCCCCTAATCGTTGGTTGTGGAAGATTCGACATGTTAGAAAGTGTTCTAGCGATATTTATGTTAATTTCTCATTGTTATGAAACCAGATTAGCTATTCTATCGATTGCCAGTCCCGCTGGGGTATCCCAATCGTAATTCCTACTCCGTAAGGAGGCACGGGGAAACTGCCGAAAACCCGTGTCGGTAAGGAAGGTCGCGTATGTTTTTTTCGATTTTTTTGTTGCTCGCACGAGAGCAATGGAGATCACGTACGGGCAACAGACTATCGGAAAAGGCGACTTTTTTTCAACGTCGATATCGGCGAAAATAACGGGGTCGCGGGAGCGCTTCGGCTCAACATCCGGACCTGTCGCGGAGTTGCACGTCGATCGTGCTTATCCATCGTCGCGTCTTTCAATAACAATACTCAGTTGTTGTGCTCACAATATTTCGCGACTTAACTATCGAAATGTTGCGTGTAATTTTCTATAAATTGTCGTCGCGGACATTATTGTTACTGGATAGAAGCCAATATAACGAAAACAATCCCACTCGAATCGAGTCCTGCGTAAATCTATTGGATTTTTTGTCCATACTCAACTGAGTAAAAAATTTTATGAAGGCTCATTTTTAGACCTGCGAAATACTCGGGATGAATTTTTTTTTAATTTCAACCCTTCCGGACGGCTCCACTCGCTCACGTAACTATTATTATTATTATTGTTGTCGAATGCTTGAGGTGCTAGGTAGTATGAAATAATCACGTCTCGATCCGAAGAATTTTGAAAATATATTTTTTTTTCCGAACAAAATAATTTATTTACGCAAAAAAGTGAACGATCGTGAAAATTTTCCGCGCATTTTTGGTCATTTTCACGAGGCTGTGTCTTCGCGTAAATTTAATTTTTTTTTACGTTTTGAAGCTCGATTATCTGTGACACGGCAATGTTGGTATAAAGTAATTGATTTTTATCAGGATGGAAAACGTCATTGATTTGCTTCGTTTTCAAAGTGGTGGACGCGGTTCGAATTGTGCTTTCTTTTTCGTTTAAAAAAATAATACAAAAGTTTTGAAGTGTATTTTTTTTTCACTTCAATTTGCCTTTTGAGCTAGCAATATACGATTTTTACGATTAGGATGTAAGAGGAAAAAAGTATCCGACGATAACTCCGTCATAATTGATTAGAGAGGAAATTGGAGTGGAATTATTACGTCTTAAATTTGTTTTACTTGAATTCACAATGACAAACAAATATGGCGAATGAAAATACAAATAATACAGATTGATTTAGATGAACCTCGGTACTCAAGCTTCATATATTTCCGCCTATTTATTGTATTATGCTCCATGTTATTGAATTCATCATGAAAAATTCCCTCATTTTAGGTTCAGCATCACACTCAGCGTCCCCGAAAACTCCCGAGTACGAAGATTTATCCAAATCGAGCTGTTTTTTTGCCCTTTCGTCCGCCATATTAGATCCGCCATTAAAATTTTTTGAACTTTGTGTTCAGATTCGTAATAAGTGACCTCGAAAATCCCAGAGTACCAATTTTGATCTAAATCGAGTAAAATTTTCAATTTCGGTCCGCCATTCTAGCGCCGCCATTTTGAATTTTCAAATTTAAAGTTCATATTCGTAATGAGCGACCTCAAAAATCCGGGAGCACTAATTTTCATCTAAATCGAGTAAAGTTTTTGATTTTTGTCCGCCATATTGGCGCCGCCATTTTGAATTTCCAAATTTCGACTTCAAATTCGGATTCAGCGAGCCCAAAAACCCCCAAGTGAGGCTCCGATTTCAAATCAGAGCAAGTTAAATAGGGAAATAAAGGTTGACGCACTATTGCGTCAATGCCACACAGGGCACGGAATTATTTGACGCACTATTGCGTCAATGCCAACGAAGGGGTTACGGACGTACTGCCCGTACATTTCCTACAAAAAGTGAGTTTCGGTGAGAATTTGGAGTACTTTGCGATAACATTAAAATCTGAAAAAAATCAACTGTGTTGAAGATGCTAAGAACATTAGTTTTGAATAATGAGAATGCCAAAAAATCATAAATAAATTGTTTAAACAAAAATTTGTTAAAAAAATCTCCGGTAAACTTGATTTTTTGTGACGTTAAATGGATCGCGATGTTTTTCTGAATACATATGATTTTTTAAATAATTTTCTCTCTTTCGAAAATCCCGTTTTTGGAATTTTTCAGAGGCTGTACCTATGGACAAGTTCAATACTCCGGACACTTGTTGGATTTAATATGGAACATTTCTCCGAAAACATATTGAAAATTTGTGACTCTTCATCTATTTTTTTAAATAAAAAAAATAAAAATGAAAATAGAAAGAAAATTCAAAAAAAAAAAATAATACCTATTCAGAAAAATCTACGAATTCATTTTATAATATAAAAAAGTAGTTCGCCGGACATTTGTTGAACAAGTTTTTTTTTTAATTTACTTATAACCTTTTTGCATTATTATTATCGGAAATTGATGTTCTTAGCATTTTCAATATGGCTGATTAAAAAAATTCTTATCTCATCGCAAAGTACTCAAAATTCTCGTCTAAACTCACTTTTGGTAGGGAATATAAGGGCAATGCATCCTTAACGATGCAGCGATATTAAAGATTTACTCCTTAAAGATATGAAGAAAAAAAATCCAAAATGTCGAAAATTTTCAAATTTTTCTAATGCTCAAAAAGTTTCCAAAAAATCACAAACTTTTTTGAATCACATTTCAAGTTTGAAAATTTCAGCTGCAAATGGCTTAAACTTATCTTTTGACCGACCATTTCGGTCCGAATGACAAACTTTGATGACATTCGTATTATTCTTTGGTTTTTTGCGTAGTTTTTTATAAAAATATTTTTATAAATACATCGGTGCGAAAGCCTTTTGTCCATCTCTAGTATGACTTTTTCCGAAAGTACGTTTTCAGATAATGAGTAATAACAAAATACGTTTTTTTTCGTTTTTGCAGGTGGGGTCGTCTCTCGAAACATTTTGATTTCGAATTTTCATTAAATTCGACTTGATATCTCCATACCTTACGTTCAAATATACATTCGTTTCTTACGTTCCTTCATTCGTCTTCGTTTAAAAAAATATTGTACTTGGGATAACATTTCCATCGGCATTTTCGTACTTATATGTGAAAAATATTTTCTAACGTGTATAGAACAATCCTTACATCTTAAAACCAGCGATGCACCAGTCGCTGATCAGGCGTGGATAAAAAAAAGATCGCTATTATTATTCATGGGAATACCGTGTATAGAAGCAGAATAAGTAATGCGCGAGAATCGCATCGCGGCCAAGATAAATTTATAAATATGATAAATCTGCAGAAATCGATTCTCAGCAAATTTTTTTAACTTCGAAAACTTCCATAGCCAAGTTATTTTGACGATGTTCGGATTTTCGGAGTTTTGGTCTTTCGTGTAAAATTCTTTCGGAGTTTCGAGCGTTCTGATAATCCAAAATTCGGAATTTCAACCCGGCCCAACAAATGAGTTTCCAAAAAATCGAAGACGTACACTTGATGTTCCTCGTTAGTGATGTTGCACTACATTCTTCTTGACATCACATACAATTCACTTAAATAATTTTCATTTAGTACCATCATCCCATAATAATTTCGTTCCAAAATGATATTCACAAAGCAAAAGTATTACTAATTTTCTCATCGCAATGTAAGACGTCACTCGTTCAAACTTTCATTCGCAGACATCATCAAGGTGACTAGAAAAAGGCTGCATCTTTTTCTACGGAAGGGAGCCATTTTTTCGAAATGTCAAATGCAGTTCAAAAAGCAAAAATACAGTAGCGAATTATTGTTCAATATTTTTTTCGCGACGAGGGTCGGTCTCTTCAATTTTATCATGAATATTTACATGTTGTTGAACGGTCGATGTTTAGAGGGTAAAAAACGATGTTGTTATGATGTTACATGTGTGTAAGCGTTCACACGTCGCGTAAACAATCGATATCACCGATGTATTTTCTAAAACAAACGAAAAACGACGATGAAAAAGAACAAAAAAAAATTAACAACAAACATGCCCATGACTATGGGCATAGAATAATAAAAGCTCCTCTTATCTATACAGTTGATATTACGGTGTCTTGTACTATTATTTGTTACTTCATTATGCCACTGGATAGCATATTTTTTTGAATTATACAATGAAATATAGCATATTGTTAATGTTATTAATATTGCACGGAGCTGTTTTATGTTTCTCTCCTGCAATCCTTATCCCCCCCCCCCCCCATAGTGTGCAGCATATTTGGCTGTGTATAGTGGTTGTTCGTTGCTGATCAATCACGAAGTGGTGATCTTTGAAAAAGGGAAGTTAAGCAGGAAAAGGGGGCAGTGTCGGGCACTTGATTTTTGAAAATAATTATTTATCCGTTAATAAACGACACAAACAATAATTTTAATTCCCGCGGTAAAGTGCGTAAGTAGATAACATCGAACCTAATGACACTAATCAATTTTCACTTATTGGACCATTATCCAATTTTTCTCGAAATGGAATGGTTTTGGACGAAAATCGTATAGAACATAAAAGATCAATATTTTTATAGGCTACAATTGTTGTAGGAAATATTTTTCTCTAAAATGAATATTTACTAAAATAAAACAAAAACTATTTAAAAATCAGTTTTCGTGAGTGTTGACCTTGAAAATCAAATTTGCGGGTATTTTCAATGCGATATTAGTAATCAGCGAGTCAAAATACACAGGTACACGAAATTCCAAATTAATCAGAGGTATGCGTTTTCCGGAACTTTATCCGAAAAAAACAAGTCCAGCGCGATACCTAAATGCATAATAATCCAGTAAAAGAGACCCAGCACTTTTTAGCGTAGAATATGAATTTTTTCACCGAAGGTAGACGGTTGCATACTGAAAGTAACCCCAATAAAATGTTGCCCAACTTGCCCCAACCCTAAGAAATAGGGGTTGAAAACTTAAAAATCGCCGTATCTCGATAATTGATAGCCCGATAAAAAAATGTTTCAAGCAAAAGTTGTGTGGAATAATAAAATACGTATAAAGTTATATGACGTCCAATCCCCTATCTTTGAAAACATCGGTACGATAGGATTACCTTAAGGGCGGTGTAGAGTATTAAAATTTTTTTTTTTATTTTTTAAAAAAATTTTAAATGAATGCATAATATATCAAGAATATTGTGTTAAAATTTCAAGTCGATCGGAGTAAAATTGACGAAGTTATGAGTATTTGAGCGTCTATTGCTCCATGCCGGGTATTATACCTGGGCGGCAGCTGCGCGGCGCGCTATTGTATTTTTCGACCCCGAATAAATTTCTTGATAAACGGGCCTGTTCCGGTCCCGTTATGTATATTCGAGGCATGGTGTATATTAGTATACACATTAGTCTGTACATCAGTTGACCGCTGTATGCCGTGCTGAGCAGTAGCAAGTCACACTAACATCTTGATGGAAGCCTTTTGCTCTACGGACCTGGCATCGACGACTTTGAGTGAGTATAAGAAAATTATCGAGTTTTATTTTGAATTTCTAAAAATTCAAAGATAATTGAAAAATCTGAAAAAATTCATACGTATTCAGAAAAATGAACGAATCACGAAAAAAAATTGGGTTGCGGGGAAATTTGTTGACTAATTTTTTTTTTCATCATTTTGTTAATAACATTTTGGAATTATTATTATGCAAAATTAATCTTTTGAGTACCTTTAATATGCATGAATTTTCTCAGATTTTTATGCAATCGAGAAGTGTTCTCAAACTTATGTGCAATGAGCGCTAAGCGACCAAACTCTTCTGCGTTTTTCAAACCGTTTTTCTGAGACTTGTCATATTTGAAGTCCGTGTGCACGATAACTCAAAATCTACTGGACCAATCGCTTTCAAATTTTGCACAGTACTTCTTCACATAATTCACCAGGTATTGTCGAGAGCTTTTTTATTTTTTTTTAATAATTACTAATTTTTTAACAACAAATTAGCCGATTTTTTTTAGCGAAAATCGGGTTTTTGGCTCCCAAGTGCTACGAAAAATCGAAAAAACAAATCCTCCCGTCATTACCTCGAGAAACATCTCCTTTAACAAATGCATTTTTATTTTTGTGTTTCAGATGATTCTGTTGCGAGTTATGGTGCACACCGCAAACCAACTTTTTTTCGAGGCGCCTGCGGGGTTTAATTTTCACTCGCCCAATTTTGAATATTTTGCAATGCAAATTTAGGAGAATGTCGTTCACATATTACTTTATTATATGTAAATTTTTCAATAAACTCACACTATTCGTTACGTCAAAAAAAAATCTTAAAAACATGCCTTTTTTTCGCCGGATTAACTTTACCCCGCCCGTAAGGTCATGTGACAGGTACAAAAAAATCGAAAAATTTTTTTGCACGAATACGAAAAAATGTGTGCGTGTTATATGGACCCGGCATAGCGGACTAACGGTGAGTCAATCGACTGTCGTCGAAATTGCAATCATTTGTCGATCACTCCGACGCACAGGACTGTACCGTTGATGTGCGAACGTGTCAAAAGTTCATCCGTCATTACGCTAATAGGGGCCGCGTATAAAAAAACGCGAGAGTGCGCAGTAGATGAAATAAAGAACGAAGAAGAACGCGAACGGACAATCGATCGATGCACTTAAGGTTGATGCGTTCGCGTGCATTATCCTAATAGAAAGATCACAAGAAATGAATTTTTATATGATGCGTGTGACGAGGCGTCGCACCGTTTTTTTTTTTCACCGCGATAGACATTTGCACAGGCCGCAGTTGGTAAGAAATGACGAAGTGCAATAAGACGCGTGCGACTAAACGATCGCGTACCCTGATCGCGTTGTATTACTGGACTAAATTGACCGGCGTCAATCCTCTGTCTCTCACGAAAAGCAACGAGCTCGAATTTTCGTCTTTCAGTCTCTTCTACGTTCTCTTTCTCGTTGCGTGTTACACTTGCGTGTTTTATCGGTCGCTCGTCGATCGATCGAAAAACTTGATGCCGGGTGAAACGCCGATCTCCGTGATCGTTAACTACATCGGAATAACCAACATATATCTCGAAGTTTTGTGCACCTGGTTGGGTTTTTGTTTCTCTCGAAAGCGCCTCGCGCTTCTGATAAAGTGCTTCGCCAAGGCGGAGAGGACCTCGAGGAAACTCGATATCCCCAACAACGACGATGAACATTTGAGAAAACTTGCCATCTATATGGTAGTCGTGAATGGACTTTTTGCGACTTTAATCGTTTTCAACATCGTAGTATCGTCGTATGTTTCGGATTTTTCTGAAGTCCTGTGGATTTTGTACAACGTGCCCCGTCTAGCGCCCACCAGCACGATGACCCTATTTATCTGGAGTCTCCTTGTCGTGAAAGAAAGGTTTCGTCTCTTGAACGAGAAAGTTGATTCGTTGTTTGTGCAAAACGATTACACGGAATTGCAAGTAATCGCTAACGACGTGTTAAGGGACACGATTGATTCCGTATCAGCGTGGAACTCGAGGTACAGAAAAATTGATCACACTATTGGAATCTGATGTCCTTCATCATCTGCAATTCTACTTTTAGGGCGGGGTAAAGTTAATTCGGCGAAAAAAAGGTATGTTTTTAAGATTTTTTTTTGGCGTAACGAACAGTGTTCGTTTATTGAAAAATTTACATATAATAAAGTAACATTTGAATAACATTATCCTAAATTTGCATTGCAAAATATTCAAAATTGAGCGAGTGAAAATTAAACCCCGGAGGCGCCTCGAAAAAAAGTTGGTTTGCGGTGTGCACCATAACTCGCAACAGAATCATCTGAAACAAAAAAATCAAAATGCATTTGTTAAAGGAGATGTTTCTCGAGGTAATGACGGGAGGATTTTTTTTTTCTTCGATTTTTCGATTATTGGTAGCACTTGGGAGCCAAAAACCCGATTTTCGCTAAAAAAATCGGCTAATTTGTTGTTGAAAAATTAGTAATTATTTTAAAAAACACAAAAGCTCTCGACAATACCTGGTGAATGGTGTGAAGAAGTACTGTCCAAAATTTCAAAGCGATTGGTCCAGTAGATTTTGAGTTATCGTGCACACGGACTTCAAATATGACAAGTCTCAGAAAAACGGTTTGAAAAACGCAGAAGAGTTTGGTCGCTTAGCGCTCATTGCACATAAGTTTGAGAACACTTCTCGATTGCATAAAAATCTGAGAAAATTCATGCATATTAAAGGTACTCAAAAGATTAATTTTGCATAATAATAATTCCAAAATGTTATTAACAAAATGATGAAAAAAAAAAATTAGTCAACAAATTTCCCCGCAACCCAATTTTTTTTCGTGATTCGTTCATTTTTCTGAATGAGTATGAATTTTTTCAGATTTTTCAATTATCTTTGAATTTTTAGAAATTCAAAATAAAACTCGATAATTTTCTTATACTCACTCAAAGTCGTCGATGCCAGGTCCGTAGAGCAAAAGGCTTCCATCAAGATGATCGAGAGCATCTTTTTGCGTTTGTCGGGACCGGAACAGGCCCGTTTATCAAGAAATTTATTCGGGGTCGAAAAATACAATAGCGCGCCGCGCAGCTGCCGCCCAGGTATAAAACCCGGCATGGTGCAATAGTCGTTCAAATACTCATAACTTCGTCAATTTTACTCCGATCGACTTGAAATTTTAACACAATATTCTTGATATATTATGCATTCATTTAAAAAATTAAAAAAATGAAAAAAACAAAAATTTAAATACTTTACCCCGCCCTTTAGGGTCCCTGCTATTTCCCGAAACGGCAATATTCCCATAAACGTTTGGCCTGCACTGCAAATATTCGAGCCGGGAGGTACCTCTGGACGAGGACCCTAAGACGAAAAAATTGCTGCTTTTCGTGACTTTTTTTTCAAAGAAAATATTTTTTTTTACCCTTCTTGAGACTTAGGTAATCGATTGCTACTACTGTTGGCTGTTAGATGGTATTTTTTATGGAATTTAAAAAAATGGTGTTCGTAGGTCGATTAATCTGAAAAAAAGCAATGGAGATTTTTCTTTCATTATCACTCATACGCAGAATATGAACCAAGAAAAAGTGAGAAATGTTGGAAATCGATGAAATGGTACGTCGTGACACAAAAAAATTGAATTTTCCGAAAAAAATGTTTCCATTTTGGAACAAAAAAACATTTTTTTCATTTTTAAAAGCATTTAGGGTCATGATGATAGTTAGATGATATTAATTATAAGCTTATTTATTAGCTTATTTATATAATGAAGGTAATGATAAAATAATTAGATAATAAGATTTGAAAGATTTATACAGTCGAACCTCGATATGCCGAATTTCCCTAGAGATTCGTATACGTCACGCCAGTTTTGAAAATGCCGGTTGGAAACTCCGTCATTTCCGAAGGTTAACAAAAATAAAAAGAATACCACGTGACGGCCAACAGTAGCAATAAAACATACTCTAACCAAGAAGGAAAAGTTGCGAGGTCGATCTCTCCGATTTCGATGAAATTTGGCATGCTTATAGGATGGGTAAAAATAGGGGACACCTATCTTTTTATACCAGCGGAACCCGATTTTCAAGGGCTGAAACGCACCCTCGAAAATTGGGGTCTTTTCAGTTTTTCGTCGATAACGTTTTAACGGTACGAGATATGAAACAAATTCTAATCGCAACAATGTTTATTTTTTCGTGTACTATACATTGGAGATGAGAACGATAACGTTATCGACGAAAAACGAGACACCCCTATTTCCGAGGGTGCGTTTCACCCCTTAAAAATCGGGGTCTGTAGATATAAAGAAATACGTGTCGCCTATTTTCACCCATTCTACAAGCATGCCAAATTTCATCGAAATCGGAGAGATCGACCTCGCAACCTTTCCCTGTGAGTCACAAAAATGGTGAGGAAATATTACCGTTAAAAAAAAATCATGAAAAACAGCAAATTTTGTCCTCCCCTAAAGGTTCCCTTTGAACTGGGCTCCCGAATCAACAAATCAATATTCCATCAATTGTTCGCTCACTATAATCATCGAACCTTTCCAAAACGCTGAATTTCCAAAATTTCGCTCCAAAATTTGGTCGGGACCTTCTGCGAATTTGATTTTTTTTTTTTCGAAGAAAACTGCCGTTTGTCTTTCGAAATGTATTTACAGGGGTAAATTGCGTCGGTCATCGAACAGAATTGACATATTTTCACGGTTGCATCGTGAGCTCAGAGACGTGATCCAACGTATCGAGAAACATTTCGCTGCATTCGCAATGGCAAACGTGGCGTCGCAACTCTTCTTTCTGATCACCATAACTTACATCACGTGTCGTTACGTGAAGGTACACGACTTCTTGAGGACAAGGGACTTTTTATTGTTGACTTCGCTTTTTGCTGGGGGACTCTTGTCCGTAGCGAGCCTGGTCATAGAATCCAACGTTTGCGGATCTACGTCCCACGAGGTACTCATGAGAATATTCATTGGTCGACTAGAACTTTCGTGAGGTTAATTTTACAATTCCAAAGCGTGACATTCACGGGTGAGAAGTGGACCAAAAAAAAACGATTTAAAAAGAAAAATTGAATTTTTGGGAGTCTTGAGCAACTTCTAAATATATTTTGACGACTCGCAACTTTCGCGATAATTTTCTTTTTTTTTTTTCGTCAAGGGAGATAATTTGATGGTGACTTTGTTTGGGTTTCTTTGGATTAGGGCTGTTAAAAAAAATTGATTTCGTTTCTCAACGGAATATTGAAGTATGTTAAGGGGGGAAATCACAGTAGCACACAAAAAAATAGGCATATTTTCGGGAATTAATTTTGGCTGAATAAAAGTATCAATCGAAAATCTGTAAAGTAGGTTTTATAGCAATACTAAAAAAGTACAAAATGTAATTTTTTCAATAAAAAATATTTAGAAATGGCGGCTGCGCAGCATATGCCCCAAGGCGCCTATTTTTGAAAGCGTGTCGATGGCCGAAGACGTAGACTCCTTAATTTTTGACCTGGAAGAAAAAACCAAAATTTTTTAGTTTCCATATAACAACAGCTAGCGAGCTACGTAGGATTTTTTCGATATATTGATTTTTCGCAAAATGGTGCATGTTCGAAAATAAAGTTAAATTTTTAACAACAAAAAAACGCCATAAAATCGTCGATAAAAAAAAACTAAGCCATATAAAATAAAAAAATCCTACGTAGCTCCGTGGAGAAAGATGTTTCGAAGCTACTGTAAAAATTTCAAGTTGCTCGGTAAATATTTGCTCGAGAGATGTCTTCGGCGAGCTCAAAAAAAGTGGTTTCGAGAAAAACGCGTTTAAAGTTTTAAGTACTGAGAAACCATATGAAAATTTCATATCCCTCTAATCTGCAATGCCTGCACCGTACAGTCGATTTTCGTACGCAGTATCCTTTTTCGTCCCTTTTCTAACACGACTCGACGATGTGCCACTCATAATGACAATGATTTACAAATATCACTGTTTTTTATCACTATTTATGTTATATATGTATGCACGAAAGTGAAGCGTCGTGAAAAAGCGTTGTATTCAACGCAAGAAATTTGGGCACTCGGACACTTTTGCCGTATTCCATCATTTGGTATATTATTTTTAAGACCCTAAAGCACCTTTTAAGCGAAACATTTTTTTTTTCGAAAAATTGAAAATTTTACTGTGATTTCCCCCCTTGAGACAAAAGAAGTTGTGCAAAATTTGAGGGTTCCAAACAATTTTCAAGTTAGTGCTCGAACGCCTTTTTCATGTTTTTTTTCTCGTGATTATCGGAGCGTTAATTTTTTTTACCTCGACAGAGAAAATGTTAGTGCGTGATCCAATGTAAGTCTTGGTTTAATTTTTTCTGTAACGATACACAATTTTTATTTAAACATTTTTTTTACCATAAACAATTTGTATTTGCAGATTAATAATCAATATATATATACTTCGGTTGTGAAAATGATTTCAACCACTTGATAATCAAGAACACGGTGTTTACATCACTGAGCGTCTGACAAGTATGCGTGTTCTTTTGGAGTAATATGTTGTTTTGGAGTACGAAAATAAATGAAGAAAAAAAATTGACGTAAAATCGAAAAAAAAAATTTCAAGTCGTTTGAGCATTATCTAAAAAAATGGTTAGACCTCTCAAATTTTGTATGAATTACTTTTTCATAACGTAGTAACATTTTTCGCTGAGTACGGCAATTTTTTTTTTTTTGAACCACCCTAAATATATTTATATGTCGCTCACCGTCACTATACTGACCGAGGAAATCCGATACATTTTCTTACTACATACAAAAGCGGCTACACGTTCAATAAATAATGTTTAATGTGTGTACAACAATAGAGAAATGTTCACGAAAGTAGTTTTTAATTATTTTATCATTATTAATAGTTTGAAAAAATGGCCAATAAATGTTAACAGAATCAACACTCATAATTGAAAACGATAAGAATGGAAATAAAAAAAATTATCATTGAACTTGTTTTATATCTCCACCGAAGGCTTCTCAAAATGATGCCTTAATATTCGTAGGCAAACGCGACGGGAAATCGTCTTCACGCGATGTTGAACAACCGTGGAAAGTTTTGTGATAACCAGAAAGCTGCGGTGAGCATTTTTTTATTTTTCTCAATTCTACCGATGCGTATATTAAGGGGCCTTCTTACTTTAGACGCTAAAAAAGCTATTTTCATGAATTTTTTTGATAGGTTTATATTGCAGATATTGATATAAAAGTTGTTACACTTAATGCATACACTTTTGAAATACATTTACACTTTTTTAAATGTATTTATGTAACCCAAAAAAACATTAAATGTGTTTTTCTCGAAACAACGTTTTTCGACAGCTTGTTGATAAAATTTTCGAAACCACTGAACCGACCCTTACGAAATTTCAACCACAAATTCTTTATAACTATAGCTATAGCGCATATCAAGAATTTTTTTCAAATTTTGAATTTACTATTTTTTTAGGACATTTTTAACTGCCATTTTTGTCTATAAATAGTGACTTGAATAAATAACATTTTTTTAAATGTATTTCGAAAGTGTATTCATTAAGTGTAACAACTTTTATATCAATATTTATAATATAAGCCTATCAACAAAAATCATGAAAGCAGCCTTTTTTTTAGCGTCTAAAGTGGGGACTCAACATCTCTTAAGGATGTTGAGTCCCAAATGGCAAATGATGATAAAATTCTAAAAATTTGGTATGTCTTTGTATGAAGTATTTCAGAGGTCGTGTAAAAATTTCACGACAATTAGGAAGCTTGTTACTGAACAATTAACATTCACAAATTAAATGTTGTTTTATGGAAACTGATGTAACTTTGCAATAATTTTTTTGTTTGACCTCTCAATTTTATAATATCTACAATACACTGAAAGCAACGGAAACAAAACGAAGTTTATTGATAATTTTTTTTTATTTCTTTCAAAAATTGTTCTTAACAAAATGTTAATTTTTTAATAACGAGCTTCCTAATCGTCGTGAAATTTTAACACGACCTCTTAAATACTTCATACAAAAACATACCAAATTTTCCGAATTTTCTTATCATTTTTTATTTGAACCCTTAAGGAGGTTGAAGTAATGATGATAGAATTCTGACAATTTGGTATGTTTTTACATGAAGTATTCAGGAGGTCGTGTAAAAATTTCATGACGATTAAGAAGCTATTTATTGAACAATCAACATTAACATGTTTCATAGGGACTCAACATCCTTAACAATGATTGTATTTTTTTTTCTCGAATTAGAGATTGCACGCTCTCTCCTTGGATCTGCTGCAGAATAAGACGCGGATATCGCTGTACGGTTGCTTCGATCTGGATAGTTCATTCGTTTACAGAGTAGGTTAAAAACGTATATCACCTGGTCTATTGTGGACGAGCCGGCCATCGAATTGAAAAAGAATATTCACGCGTAAAGTGCTTTTAAATTGCAGACTATAGCAACTGCCACATCGTACCTGATCATAATGCTACAATTTTACAGTTGATTCATCCGGTCATGTGTACAACGCGTGGATGCCAGTTTACCGTTCATCGAAAGTAATCGATATTGGAAAGAAAATGTAGCACCAAATTAATGAGTTCGATCTTCTGTATACTCGTGGCACTTTTGAGCGCGTTACCTTGATGGGAAAGTATCGTATATCAAGTATCGATCCATCGTAAGAACTATTTCAAAACGGGCTGATTCAATTGCCGAGAAAACTTTTTCTTCCCCGTTGACATCGGTGCAAAGTTACTCCTTTCAGGATTCACACTCAAGGCGCTTGCGCCTTTTTGCCTCCGAACGAAGCCTCCGCGTCAAAATGCACTATGTTATATTCACTTTCTAGCATGACCTTATTGACAAGCGGAACAAACGATCATGCGTCGCTAATTTGATGGATCGCGAAACCTGCGATGCCGAGCGTCAATACATTTCGAATCGGAGTGCGAAGGAAGTCATCGCTTGAGTGCATCGGAGTGAAGAACTTTTCCATATGATTCTCCCAGGCGGAAAGTACAAAAGTGTGGCGTTCGTTCCATCGCTCGCGTCGTCGTGTCGTGTGTACCTCGATTGACGAGCATAAACCTTCCAAATTATTGTAATTGGTTAAGGGCGGGGTAAAGTTAATTCGGCGAAAAAAAGGCATGTTTTTAAGATTTTTTTTTGGCGTAACGAATAGTGTTCGTTTATTGAAAAATTTACATATAATAAAGTAACATTTGAACAACATTCTCCTAAATTTGCATTGCAAAATATTCAAAATTGAGCGAGTGAAAATTAAACCCCGGAGGCGCCTCGAAAAAAAGTTGGTTTGCGGTGTGCACCATAACTCGCAACAGAATCATCTGAAACAAAAAAATCAAAATGCATTTGTTAAAGGAGATGTTTCTCGAGGTAATGACGGGAGGATTTTTTTTTTTCGATTTTTCGTAGCACTTGGGAGCCAAAAACCCGATTTTCGCTAAAAAAAATCGGCTAATTTGTTGTTGAAAAATTAGTAATTATTTTAAAAAACAAAAAAGCTCTCGACAATACCTGGTGAATTATGTGAAGAAGTACTGTGCAAAATTTCAAAGCGATTGGTCGAGTAGATTTTGAGTTATCGTGCACACGGACTTCAAATATGACAAGTCTCAGAAAAACGGTTTGAAAAACGCAGAAAAGTTTGGTCGCTTATCGCTCATTGCACATAAGTTTGAGAACACTTCTCGATTGCATAAAAATCTGAGAAAATTCATGCATATTAAAGGTACTCAAAAGATTAATTTTGCATAATAATAATTCCAAAATGTTATTAACAAAATGATGAAAAAAAAAAATTAGTCAACAAATTTCCCCGCAACCCAATTTTTTTTCGTGATTCGTTCATTTTTCTGAATACGTATGAATTTTTTCAGATTTTTCAATTATCTTTGAATTTTTAGAAATTCCAAATAAAACTCGATAATTTTCTTATACTCACTCAAAGTCGTCGATGCCAGGTCCGTAGAGCAAAAGGCTTCCATCAAGATGATCGAGAGCATCTTTTTGCGTTTGTCGGGACCGGAACTTGATATATTATGCATTCGTTTAAAAAAAATTTTTAAATAAAAAAAAAAATTTTAATACTTTACCCCGCCCTTAAATCGGTTTATCGACTGCTCGTCTGCTTATCAGCCGAAGAAAAAAGAGTGAAATATCAGTTTGTACAATGACGATGAAAAAAAGTGTCATCTTTTCCCCACTGCCGAGATGCGTCTACGTTTGGTGGAAAATTCTCGGTCTGTGTCCATTCGTTTTCGACGAAAACGAAATAATCCGTAATAGCCGAGGGGGGTATGTCTACACGATGGTATTGCTCCTGGTGTCCGCTACTCTGTACGTCAGGGCGGCCTCGAGTCGCATCAACGTGGTTCTGCCCCGCGAAACATCGATGACGATAGTCGCTGACGTCTTCGGACTTTCGGTGGAATTTTTCATGATATTCGAGGCATGGTTGTACCTGGCGTTACGATCGAGCGAATTGAGAAAGATATTGAAGATATTCGACAATGTATGGGCGACTGCTGGAATAATCGGGATCGGCCAAAGTTACAACAAAATAGTCAGAAGGCTCAAGATTCACGTGATCCTCGTAAATTCCATTTGGTTCGGTCTCTATTGCTTTCATCATGTGTTCCTCTACGACAACAAATCATTCAAATACGATATATGGATGCCGTTTAATTTTATGGGTATCGTGAGCCACAACGTTATCATCATATTCGTCAACGCGTTCCTCGTGGTCAAGAAATATTTCTACCTCTTGAATCGAAAAATCGACAAACTATCGGACGGTGTGACGACTTTGCCTCGGAAGCGTCAAAAATCGTCGAGACACTGGCAAAAATCGTCGAGACACTGGTAGTACTTGCAAGGAAAGATTGCCAGGTCGATCTCCCCGATTTCGATGAAATTTGGCATGCTTGTAGAATGGGTAAAAATAGGCGACACGTATTTTTTTATATCTGCGAAAACCGATTTTTAAGGGGTAAACGCGCCCTCGAAAATAGGGGTGTTTTTCGTTTTTGATCAATAACGTTAGTTCTTATCTCCGATGTATAGTACACGAAAAAATAAACATTGTTGCAATTTGAATTTTTCTCATATCTCGTACCGTTAAAACGTTATCGACGAAAAACGAAAAACACCCCAATTTTCGAGGGTGTGTTTCAGCCCTTAAAAATCGGGTTCCGCAGATATAAAAAAATACGTGTCGCCTATTTTTGCCCATTCTACAAACATGTCAAATTTGATCGAAATCGGGGTGATTGACCTCGCAACCTTTCCTCGTTAGACAAGTTCATTCGTTTCTTTCGGAAAGGGAACGCAAACTGAAATTGCGCAAGATAAATAATATTATGTCAAGTTTTATTATGTCAAGATGTCAATATGTCAAGATAAATCATATGTCATCGTGTTTATTATTCGGAAGTTAACACACACCGTGAACCTTTTCCTAAAATCGAAGTTTCACATTTATGGTATTATCTAATTATCTCATGGTCCTTTTATCTAATTATTTTTTACTTTTTATCTATTTATATTTTTATCTGTTTATCTATCTATCTACTTATCTATCTATCTGTTTATCTATCTATCTTTTTATCTATTTATGTATCTATCTTTTTATCTATTTATGTATCTATCTTTTTACTTTTATCTATTTATATTTTTATCTGTTTATCTATCTATCTACTTATCTATCTATCTGTTTATCTATCGATCTTTTTATCTATCTATCTATCTATCTATCTATCTATCTATCTATCTATCTATCTTTTCTATCTATCTATCTATCTATCTATCTATCTATCTATCTATCTATCTATCTATCTATCTATCTATCTATCTATCTATCTATCTATCTATCTATCTATCTATCTATCTATCTATCTATCTATCTATCTAGATATCTATCTATCTATTTATCTATCTATATATCTATCTAACTATCTATCTATATATCTATCTATCTATCTATCTTTTGACGTTTATCTATTTATCTTTACTCCAATTATCTAATGATCTAATCATCTAATGGTAACTTATTGAGTATCATCGCGATGTTCAATTGCAGTTTGCAGTCCTACGCAATGCCAGATCCGCTGGAGATCTACGGCCAAATGCATTCTGACCTCGTAACGCTCACGAAAAGGATGGCCAATTTTTTCTCTCTCTCCATTATACTCGTTCAGCTGGTATGCCTCATCCAAATGTCATCGGGTCTTTATATTCTGTGTATGATGACGAAAGCTACCACTCGCTGGATAACAAGAGAGATATTTGCATTTGGAAGATTGTGCGCGCGGTTCTGCTTTCATCTCAGTGAAACGGTGATCCTGTTGGGCATTCCCGATTCAACTGCCAACGAGGTCTTTATCGCCAATATAAATTGTAAAAACGCCATGGGATGACTGAATCAGTCATTGGGGGGGCCAACGAATTATTAAGTGGACAAACGAAATATTACGTTATTTTTGGAATTTCGTCGATCTTATCCGAATGAACATTTTCGTTGATCGAAGTAATTTGCTTTTTTTCCGTGTGTATGACGAATCGAGAAGTTGTCCAAATTTAATTGCAATTATAAGGAAATAAAGACATTCGTCTTATGGTCTCTATACAAGTCACTCTTTCCCGATCAACGAAATCCTGATTTTTGAAAACGCAAGTGATCCTCAGCATTCGACAAACGGTTTGACGAAAAGTACTTTCCTTCTTACTCGCCTCCACAAAAGTTTGAGAGAAACGGCAAAGTAAATTGTCGCCAGTTTTGCTATTCTCGCGAGTAGAATTTGTTTCATACTCATTGGTTACGAACGGTTTTATCCTCACAGGCTAATCGAGCTGGGAGACGATTGCACAAAATGCTCACGGCCGACAACACTAAAACATTCGTAGATACGGTAAATTTGTTTTTCTTCTATTAAGGGCGGGGTAAAGTTAATTCGGCGAAAAAAAGGCATGTTTTTAAGATTTTTTTTTGGCGTAACGAATAGTGTTCGTTTATTGAAAAATTTACATATAATAAAGTAACATTTGAACAACATTCTCCTAAATTTGCATTGCAAAATATTCAAAATTGAGCGAGTGAAAATTAAACCCCGCAGGCGCCACGAAAAAAATTTGGTTTGCGGTGTGCACCATAACTCGCAACAGAATCATCTGAAACAAAAAAATCAAAATGCATTTGTTAAAGGAGATGTTTCTCGAGGTAATGACGGGAGGATTTTTTCTTTTCGATTTTTCGATTTTTCGTAGCACTTGGGAGCCAAAAATCCGATTTTCGCTAAAAAAATCGGCTAATTTGTTGTTGAAAAATTAGTAATTATTTTAAAAAAACAAGAAAACTCTCGACAATACCTGGCGAATTATGTGAAGAAGTACTGTGCAAAATTTGAAAGCGATTGGTCCAGTAGATTTTGAGTTATCGTGCACACGGACTTCAAATATGACAAGTCTCAGAAAAACGGTTTGAAAAACGCAGAAGAGTTTGGTCGCTTAGCGCTCATTGCACATAAGTTTGAGAACACTTCTCGATTGCATAAAAATCTGAGAAAATTCATGCATATTAAAGGTACTCAAAAGATTAATTTTGCATAATAATAATTCCAAAATGTTAACAAAATGATGAAAAAAAAAAATTAGTCAACAAATTTCCCCGCAACCCAATTTTTTTTCGTGATTCGTTCATTTTTCTGAATACGTATGAATTTTTTCAGATTTTTTAATTAACTTTGAATTTTTAGAAATTCAAAATAAAACTCGATAATTTTCTTATACTCACTCAAAGTCGTCGATGCCAGGTCCGTAGAGCAAAAGGCTTCCATCAAGATGATCGAGAGCATCTTTTTGCGTTTGTCTACGCAAAACTCTTTGATTCTTTACTGTCGTGCGCCGCTTGCTCCTCTGCTCTACTAATTCGCAAATCGTCAACTTGTCAACGCTCAAATATTCATAACTTCGTCAATTTTACTCCGATCGACTTGAAATTTTAACACAATATTCTTGATATATTATGCATTCATTTAAAAAATTCTTTAAGTATGAAAAAAAATTTTTTAATACTTTACCCCGCCCTTAAGGGAGAACACAGGTCTTATACTTTACGAGAAAACCGTCCTCCCGTGAAGCTATTACTAAAAAACACGTTTTTCAAGATGGGCCCTGTCGTCGCAATTTTGTATGAAAATTATAATAAAATTTTTTCTTTTATACTTTGATACGTGTTAAATCAACCCTCTCAAAAGAAATTCTATTCCTTTTTTCATACTCCCAAAATAAATTGCCAAAGTTAGGCCTTATTTTCCGCCGCGAGAGTGGTGTTATCCCTTAAAAAAGAGTATCGTGCGAAATGCCTTCTATACATTTAAAGTCTTTCCAGGGACAGCTGCTCTCACTTCGTCTGCTGCGTCGGCGATTGGACGTCTCATTGTGGGGATTGCTTCAAATGAGGCTCTCGGTGGTGTACACAGTTGAGTAAAAAGAACCATTACGATTTTTCGTCCAATCACTAAAGCCAAGTTTTCTACCATATGACTTTTAGCAAGGTAATCCAAGACGTTATTTTCAAGGGTCGATTCATCATGGCATTTTTGTTCCTATCAGATCATCGGCACAGTAGGCACTTACATAACGATCATGATGCAACTGGACAGCCAGAATCGTCAGCAGCATGCGATGAATACGTCGACCATCGAATCTACGTGATCCTCGGATGCCATGTGAATACGAAGGACTACGCGGTCATTTTTTTTTTTTTTACTATTCATATAATATTTTAATATTTAATTAAATATTTTTATTATTTAATTAAATATTTTTATTATTTAATTAAATATTTTTATTATTTAATTACTCAATGTTGCAATTGAATGCCACATGAGCGTTGAAAAGGATGCTGAGCAGTCAATACTGAATCTACACATCACTTCAATGTTATCACAATATTCGGGACATTCAGCATCATGAAAAAATGTACACAAGTGCAAAATTTACAATCGCCTTTTAATTTTTCGTCACATGATCAAGTGACGTACGTATAGTCCAGTAAAAATTTCGACGGTCAGCACTTTTTAGATATAAATACGCTAAATTCGTCTAAGGGTAATTGGATGACGTTGAATCAGATGACGATAATAATTTTGGAATGAACCCCCGAGAAAATGTTTAAAAACCGTTTAAGGGGGGAAATCACAGTAGCACACAAAAAATAGGCATATTTTCGGGAATTAATTTTGGCTGAATAAAAGTATCAATCGAAAATCTGTAAAGTACGTTTTATAGCAATACTAAAAAAGTACAAAATGTAATTTTTTCAATAAAAAATATTTAAAAATGGCGGCTGCGCAGCATATGCCCCAAGGCGCCTATTTTTGAAAGCGTGTCGATGGCCGAAGACGTAGACTCCTTAATTTTTGACCTGGAAGAAAAAACCAAAATTTTTTAGTTTCCATATAACAACAGCTAGCGAGCTACGTAGGATTTTTTCGATATATTGATTTTTCGCAAAATGGTGCATGTTTGAAAATAAAGTTAAATTTTTAACAACAAAAAAACGCCATAAAATCGTCGATAAAAAAAAACTAAGCCATATAAAATAAAAAAATCCTACGTAGCTCCGTGGAGAAAGATGTTTCGAAGCTACTGTCAAAATTTCAAGTCAATCGGTAAAGATTTGCTCGAGTTATGTCTTCGGCGAGCTCAAAAAAGTGGTTTCGAGAAAAACGCGTTTAAATTTTTAAGTACTGAGAAACCATATGAAAATTTCATATACCTCTAATCTGCAATGCCTGCACCGTACAGTCGATTTTCGTACGCAGTATCCTTTTTCGTCCTTTTTCTAACACGACTCGACGATGTGTCACTCATAATGACAATGATTTACAAATATCACTGTTTTTTATCACTATTTATGTTATATATGTATGCACGAAAGTGAAGCGTCGTGAAAAAGCGTTGTATTGAACGCAAGAAATTTGGGCACTCGGACACTTTTGCCGTATTCCATCATTTGGTATATTATTTTTAAGACCCTAAAGCACTTTTTAAGTGAAATTTTTTTTTTTCGAAAAATTGAAAATTTTCCTGTGATTTCCCCCCTTAATCCGGAGACTAATAATTTCATTAAAAAAAAATGCTAAACTAAAGTTGTTTGGGACATAAGAGTACTTAAGAAAGTATTGAACGTTTATCTTCGTACCTTCAAAAAAAAGGGAGAAAAAAAACGGAAAAACCATTCAATTGGGGAAAGAAAACCTCAAGGTTAAAAAAAAATCTAAATCTTTGAGGAAATTTTGATGATTTGCAAGAACCTATGGTAACCTTCTTTGTATTTTTATCTCTTACTCTCAACGGTTCCAGTATTTTACAGAATAGTTTCAATTTGTCAAATTCAACATGTCGTTCGATGTATTCCAATGTCATATAAGCCTTTTTGGATCGCTCTATCGGGACTATTCGATGGTTTACTTTTTTCAAAATCACAAACTATAAGTTATTAATGAGTCATTAATCGCGAGGTACGTAGCGAAACGAACCGTCAACGCCAAACCGAAATGTGACGACGGCGTCGAAAGGTCGGTTTTCTTCGCTTTCGATTGGTCATAAGTCTAGTCTAGAAATCGATAAAAAAAATAGACCCCTATTGCTATCACAAATTATCGCCACTCTTTAGCTCTTCGGTTTAGAAAAGTGCATTCATGACATGACTGACGGGAACTCGTTAATATAACCCGTCAATTTTACTGCTAAAATTCAATTAACAATTGAAGGCTGAATAGAATGCAAGCATCACTTTTCGTTGCCTATCTAATTCTATAGCTAATATACTGAAGTATTCGAACTAGTGTCCGAACAGTGGCACCCGTCCGAGCATTGGTACCGTTACCCTAATGGATTGCGAAACCTGCCGGTCTAACGATAATACGCAGACTATTTGGAATTATCCTGGCTGTTATTATTCGCGGCGCGTCGTGTGTGCATCACTGCATATTGGAGTGCAATGGAAGTCATCGCTTGAGTGCGAATTCGTCTATCCGATTTCGATGAAATTTTGCATGCTTGCAGAATAGGTAAAAATAGGTGACACGTATTTTTTTATATATGCGGAAATCGATTTTTAAGGGGTGAAACGCGCCCTCGAAAATAGGGGTGTTTTCGTTTTTCATCAATAACGTTAGTTCTCATCTCCAATGTATAGTAGACGAAAAAATAAACATTGCTGTAATTGGAACATTTTTTATATCTCGTACCGTTAAAACGTTATCGACGAAAAACCAAAAACACCCCAATTTTCGACAGTGCGTTTCAACCCTTAAAAATCGGGTTCCACGGATATAAAAAAATACGTGTCGCCTATTTTTACCCATTCTACAAGCATGCCAAATTTCATCGAAATCGAAGAGATCGACCTCGCAACTTTTCCTTGTTATAAAAGTTGATTAATTTCGTTTGGAAAGGGGGCGCAAGTTGACATTGTGCGAGATAAATAATATCAGATCAAGTTATTACATCGTGTTTATTATTTGGAAGTAAAATAACGTCGTGAGCCTTTTCCTACGGTCGAGGTTTGAAGTTTATTGTAATTAGTTTTATCGCCATGTTGAATTGCAGTCTCCAGTGCTACGTAATGCCAGATCCGCCGGAGGTCAATCAATCGTGGCATTTTTTGTTGGAATCAGATCATCGGCACAGTCGGCACTTACGTAACGATCATGATGCAACAGGACAGTCAGAATCTTCAGCAACTTATAAAGTCCGAACTTGCAAAGAAAGTGACTTAAAAAACGAATATTGTGTGCAGGATAGTGTATAGAACAATATTACCGACAAAAAGAGATAAGCCGATCTAATTAATGGGATTGTAAGAAAAATGCGCGACCAGTTGACGAAAAAGTGATGTTTGTCTAGACGAATGTATCGAAATATGGCAACGTCAGTGCCATGGAGGCTACCCAAAGGAGCCGGAACTGTAAATTAGGAAAGTGACCACAAAATGGAGGAATGGACGGGGTTCCCGAAAGCGCCACTTCGTGGCGCTGATTGTTAGCGGCGACAGTTTGAAACTAGCTAGTGGTGTGGTCTCCACGACACAGTTCAACGATTCAATATGGCCATTCCCGTCTCTTCTACGCTGGGTTTTTTCTTGGGCTTTTGGTCTTATCGCGGTCGGTATGGTAGAACGATTATAGATTCCCACGAATCTCTGAAACGGCTCTTCAGATCCCGTCGAAACTTTGCCAAACGACGTCAAATAGATAGACGAACGGCTGTGTTCTCCTCAAATTTTTCGAATTTGAGAAAAAAAATGTAGATTGGGTTATCATAAGCCAATCTACATTCTTTTTCTCAAAATCGGAAAATTTCAGAAGAAGAGAGCCATTCATCTATCTATTTGACGTCGTTTGGCAAAGTTTCGACGGGATCTGAAGAGCCGTTTCAGAGATTCGTGGGAATCTATAATCGTTCTACCATACCGACCGCGATAAGGTATCATTCCCGCTTAAGGGGGGATTGTCTTTTTTTTTTCGCAAAATTTACCGCTTTTTGGGAATTTTTTTGTGAAGAAAGTATACAACGGAAAACTTGTGAAACCTGGCATATAGTTTTATTGATCTGTTTACTACATACAAAAAAATTTTTAAACAATTTCATCAAAAAATCCGCCTCCCACCCCCCTCGACGCGCGATGGTCCTTTTTTGATGGTGTGCACGATTACAGCCTTCACGTTCATCCTGCAACAAAAACCCAAAAAGCATTTTACTTTAGACACATATAGCTATCGTTCGATGAAGGGAAAAAAAAAAATTGACGATTTGGTGACGTTTTGAACTTGAAGTATCGATTTTTCGAAAAAAATTGATCGATTTTTTGTTATAAATAAAAAATTATTAAACGTATTGCTTTTTTGCTTCATCAAACGATAGCTATATGTGTCTAAAGTAAAATGCTTTTTGGGTTTTTGTTGCAGGATGAACGTGAAGGCTGTAATCTTGCACACCATCAAAAAAGGACCATCGCGCGTCGAGGGGGGTGGGAGGCGGATTTTTTGATGAAATTGTTTAAAAAATTTTTTGTATGTAGTAAACAGATCAATAAAACTATATGCCAAGTTTCACAAGTTTTCCGTTGTATACTTTCTTCACAAAAAAATTCCCAAAGAGCGGTAAATTTTGCGAAAAAAAAGACAATCCCCCCATAAGGTGGCAGTGGCGACTCCACACAATGTACTAGCATGGGAACTTCGTTTCTTCCCCCTCGCCCTTTACAAACGATTTAGCAACAACCCTAATGGATTATCGACTTCACGTAGCTTCTCCAATGTCCGATATGTCAACTTTGACGTGACGGGGCGGGGGGCTGCGATACAGAGAGAACGTGCATTAATTTGCTATCCATCGATTCTCGCGGGTTACAACGTGCAAGACCGTAGGGAGAAATGAACAAAAAATGTGCACTCCGAATGTACCCAGATTGTAAAAAAAGCAAAAAATATTATTGTTCCCGAAAAAGTCGTAATTTTGAAAATGTTCTCGTCGCGAAACGCGCCAAACGTAATCGCGTGTGCAACGACGGCGTCAAAAGATAAAAATAATTACCGTCCGCCGAAATGGATATACGTCTACTGGAAAATTCTCGGCTTGTGTCCTTTCGCTGTCGCCGAAAACGATACAATTGTTTACACGCGAGGTGGATTATTGTACAACGTTATTTTCGCACTGTTTTATGTGTTTTTGTTCTGGAAAGCTGCTGCAAAACGTCTTTATTCCAAAGACCCGGGCGAAACATCGATGGCTATGATTGCCGATTTTTTGGCTTTGTCGATGGAAGGTTTGATGGTCGTCGCAACTTCGTTGTACTTTGGGTTGCGGCAAAACGGACTGAAAAAAATGGCTAAAAAGTACAAAACTATAGTAACGTCTTTCGAAGCGAACGGCCACGATACAAATTTCAGCAAAGATTTCCGAAACTTGAAGATTGGATTCTTCATCGTGAATTTATTTTGGTTCTCGCTGTACTGTGGGGAATTTGGGATGATTTACAACTACGGCTTAGTCAGTTACGATACCTGGATCCCTCTCGCCATTCCACGTCTCGCGAGCCATAATGTGATGTTCATGTTCGTCGCCGCTTTGACGATAGTGGGGAGGCTTTTTTTCCACTTGAATGAGAAAATTCATGATTTATCGGACGAAGACATTTCGACGTTGAGAATTCATCAAGAACTCCGGAAGCCTTGCGAGCACACTCGGTCAGTGATATTAAGGGCGGGGTAAAGTTAATTCGGCGAAAAAAAGGCATGTTTTAAAAATTTTTTTTTGGCGTAACGAATAGTGTTCGTTTATTGAAAAAATTTCATGTAATAGAGTAACCTTATTGTCTAAAAAAGCTCATTTTTTAGACAATAAGGTTAGAAAGATTTATACCAAACTAGATTTCCGCCTGCGGCTTTGCTCGCGCAGACGTGTGTTGAAAGCTCATTAATGAAATGTACTCCTGAAATGTTTCATTACGGAACACGTAAAATTGTGTCGAAGAGTTTCAAGTAAATCTGATCAGATATTTCTTTCACCCTACAAATTTCGCTACCCCCTTCGCCCCTTAAGAATTGAACTTCCTAAAAGACTGAAATTCCAATAATTGTGTCTAGGAGCAGTTATACCAAGTTGTAATTAAATTTGACGAGTTTTCTTTTTTCAATTTTACATAGAAATTTTGCCACCCTTTTTCGTTTAGGGGTTGAATTTCGAAAAACACTAAAACATGTCTTTTATTAATTGTGTTAGAGGGCATTAATACTAAGTTTCAAGAAAATCTTCTGACCAGTTTTTATTAATTTTCCATACAAATTTTTCCACCCCTTTTCTCCCATCGGGGGTTGAATTTTGAAAAACGCGGAAATACGTGTTTCATTGTTTGTGTCTCGGATCATTAATACCAATCAAGTAAATTTGACCATAAAAATATTGTTTCCTATACAAAGTTTGCTACACCCTTCGACCCCCTTAGGGGTTGAATTTCGAGAAATCCCTTCTCAAACTATGCCTCCATTTTAAAGATTAATAATAAAAAATACCCTATCACAGCAAAGTATTAATAAAATATACCTTAAACGTAAAAAATAGTGAAAAATCTTTCCTTAAGGGGTCTTCTTACTTTGGACGTTAAAAACGGCTATTTTCGTGAATTTTTTGATAGGTTTATATTATAGATATTGATATAATAGTTATTACACTTAACGAACACACTTTCGAAATACATCGAAAAAATTTATTTATTTATTTATGTAACTCAAACAAACTTAAATCGCATTTTTTCTCGAAACAACGTTTTTCGACGATTGTTGATAAAAATTGCGAAACTACTGAACCGATCCTTATCAAATGTTCACCACATATTCTTTATAACCACAGCTATAGCGCATATCAAGAATTTTTGAAAAATTTGTTATTTTTTTTGCCAAAACGGTGAAAAAATACGTTTCAAAAAAAATGTTATCAAAAAATGTCCGCCATTTTGTTATTTTTGCATATATAAAAAATCATATGCTATGCGCTATAGCCATTAACATACTGAATCCACAATGGTTTGATTTTTTTGTTTCGAATGATTAATCCCCGAGATTTCATCAACAGCGCAGACTTGTAATTTTCAGGACATTTTTTTAACTATCCTTTTCGTCTATAAATGGTGACTTGAATGAATAAATAATTTCTTTTAAATGTATTTTGAAAGTGTATATATTAAGGGGGGATTGTCTTTTTTTTTCGCAAAATTTACCGCTTTTTGGGAATTTTTTTGTGAAGAAAGTATACAACGGAAAGCTTGTGAAACTTGGCATATAGTTTTATTGATCTGTTTACTACATACAAAAAAAATTTTAAACAATTTCATCAAAAAATCAGCCTCCCACCCCCCTCGACGCGCAATGGTCTTTTTTTGATGGTGTGCACGATTACAGCCTTCACGTTCATCCTGCAACAAAAACCCAAAAAGCATTTTACTTTAGACACATATAGCTATCGTTTGATGAAGCAAAAAAGCAATACGTTTAATAGTTTTTTATTTATAACAAAAAATCGATCAATTTTTTTCGAAAAATCGATACTTCAAGTTCAAAACGTCACCAAATCGTCAATTTTTTTTTTCCCTTCATCGAACGATAGCTATATGTGTCTAAAGTAAAATGCTTTTTGGGTTTTTGTTGCAGGATGAACGTGAAGGCTGTAATCGTGCACACCATCAAAAAAGGACCATCGCGCGTCGAGGGGGGTGGGAGGCGGATTATTTGATGAAATTGTTTAAAAATTTTTTTTGTATGTAGTAAACAGATCAATAAAACTATATGCCAAGTTTCACAAGTTTTCCGTTGTATACTTTCTTCACAAAAAAATTCCCAAAAAGCGGTAAATTTTGCGAAAAAAAAAGACAATCCCCCCTTAAGTGTAGCAACTTTTAAACCATTATCTATAATATAAACCTATGAAAAAAATTCATGAAAATAGTATTTTTTTAGAGTATTTATTTAAAGAAAATCATGAAAATCAGCAAATTTTTTCTTCGCCTAAAGGTATCGCGCGTTTTAATTATAGCCTGCAGATCTACACGCCGCCTGCTGCATTGGAGTTCTACGGTCAGATGCATTCGGATCTCGTAACGCTTACGAAAATGATTGCGAACTTTTGCACGCCGTTCCTTCTGATCGCTATGCTCGGACATGCAAGTTTTGCCACTCTGGATATTTATACAATTTCCCATTCGACGGGAGAACAATTATTCGGAGGAGCAAGGGAGCGGTTAAAATTCGTGCTCGTTTGCGGCTGGCTCTGTTTTCATGTCATCGCGATAATCGGTACTGTGACGATCGTCGATGCGGCCATCAGCGAGGTACTTCCGCTTCGCTGAATTCGCAATATGCAACAAAATCGGCAAAATTCAATAAATTCAACTTTTAATTTCGATTTTACCGTCAACACCTTCGGATAATCGTCAGCGTTGTTATGAATTTTGCAAAAAAATATTTAAAAACGCCAGATGCCGAAGGATCAGTTGGTGATTTTTTAAATAATATTAATTTAATATTAAACAGGCCAACCGAGCTGGGAAAAATCTGCATCAGGCTCTTGTCGCAAAAAATGCCCAAAAATACGCGAACACGGTAATTATTCGTTCGTAATTCCACGGAAGGAACGATCCGTTTCATTTTTAGCCCGATTCGATAGCCTCACGGATCACAGACGGATTTCGTTTTTAGTAGGATTGATTGATAGATTTTTCCGTCTCACTTTTACAGGGGCAACTTTTTTCGCTTCGTTTGCTGCACAGGCGAGTGACGATTTCTCTGTGGGGTTTGGTTCAAATGAGGCCCTCGTTGGTGCACACGGTAACAAAATAAAAGGGCCATCGTCCGTTTAAGGAGGTTCGAGCGGTCCGGTTTAGTCAAATGGAGGGTGATAATTGCACATGCTAAATTTTCGTAAAATATAAAATTAAAGAGTAACATTATGCATTTTTATATTTTTACGACGTAAATAAGAAAAACTTATGATAAACATTATTATGCAAAATAATGAATGGAAGAAAATTAATGAAAATTATGAAAAATTATGACTGATTATTATGATTATTATGAAAAAACTGCATCAGTGAGTGTTTTGTATAGCGCAGAATAAAATTCCGAGTTATTTATAATTATGCCTATTTATATTTATGTCACGAGGTTATTTACCACTGCCATTAATTGTTATTAAGTGGTGCCGAAATTTTGCAACTTTACGGACATTAGCAGCAATGCTCTTCATTCGCCAGTCGAGATTCGTAATCTTCTAGCAGCCCTAGGATGAATATTGAATATATATTACGTTTACGTAGGGCACGATGGGTTTTTTCCATTCCAAATGTTTACAAAGGTTCAGTCTGCCTGAATCCGTTATTAGCAATAGTTTATCTCGGTGCTAAATAACCAAAAAAAAATACATCACCCCTAGCGGGAATGTCTTGCCCATTTAAGGGCGGGGTAAAGTTAATTCGGCGAAAAAAAGGCATGTTTTTAAGTTTTTTTTTTGGCGTAACGAATAGTGTTCGTTTATTGAAAAATTTACATATAATAAAGTAACATTTGAACAACATTCTCCTAAATTTGCATTGCAAAATATTCAAAATTGAGCGAGTGAAAATTAAACCCCGGAGGCGCCACGAAAAAAAGTTGGTTTGCGGTGTGCACCATAACTCGCAACAGAATCATCTGAAACAAAAAAATCAAAATGCATTTGTTAAAGGAGATGTTTCTCGAGGTAATGACGGGAGGATTTTTTTTTTCGATTTTTCGATTTTTCGTAGCACTTGGGAGCCAAAAACTCGTTTTTCGCTAAAAAAAATCGGCTAATTTGTTGTTGAAAAATTAGTAATTATTAAGAAAAACAAAAAAGCTCTCGACGATACCTGGTGAATCATGTGAAGAAGTACTGTGCAAAATTTCGAAGCGATTGGTCCAGTAGATTTTGAGTTATCGTGCACACGGACTTCAAATATGACAAGTCTCAGAAAAACGGTTCGAAAAACGCAGAAGAGTTTGGTCGTTCAGCGCTCATTGCACATAAGTTTGAGAACACTTCTCGATTGCATAAAAATCTGAGAAAATTCATGCATATTAAAGGTACTCAAAAGATTAATTTTGCATAATAATAATTCCAAAATGTTATTAACAAAATGATGAAAAAAAAAAATTAGTCAACAAATTTCCCCGCAACCCAATTTTTTTTCGTGATTCGTTCATTTTTCTGAATACGTATGAATTTTTTCAGATTTTTCAATTATCTTTGAATTTTTAGAAATTCAAAATAAAACTCGATAATTTTCTCATACTCACTCAAAGTCGTCGATGCCAGGTCCGTAGAGCAAAAGGCTTCCGTCAAGATGATCGAGAGCA
Source organism: Ophion costatus (assembly GCA_951751655.1). Lineage (NCBI taxonomy): Eukaryota > Metazoa > Arthropoda > Insecta > Hymenoptera > Ichneumonidae > Ophion > Ophion costatus. The sequence continues at coordinate 41,285,787 of OX632360.1, read as the reverse complement.
TCTTTTTGCGTTTGTCGGGACCGGAACAGGCCCGTTTATCAAGAAATTTATTCGGGGTCGAAAAATACAATAGCGCGCCGCGCAGCTGCCGCCCAGGTATAAAACCCGGCATGGAGCAATAGACGCTCAAATACTCATAACTTCTTCAATTTTACTCCGGTCGACTTGAAATTTTAACACAATATTCTTGATATAGTATCCATTCATTTAAAAAATGAAAAAAAAAATGAAAAGAAAAAAATTTGAATACTTTACCCCGCCCTTAATTGCACGTAAAAGTACATACACTATTTTTTAGCTCTGGTCCTTTGTGGTGAAAATTAAATAAAAAAATCGTAAATACTCAGCATAGTCTACACAATAACATACATTTTATTTGAACCTTACATTCTGGCGAACGCTCCAACCGCCTTAAATAAAAGCTCATTCCCCTATAACGATTCGTTAATATTCATAGCAGCATAAAGTTATTCCTTTGATTGTTCAGATCGCCGGAACGATTTGTACGTACACAACGGTTATGATGCAGTTCGACAGTGACGATAATTCGCCGCGACCGGACACGTTCGACGAATTGGCCGTGAACTCGGCGAATGCCTCGGACCCTTTGTAGTCTCCAGGGAACTATGGGGCCTGCACTTTATTATTGAAATAATTGTTCAGCCATTAGTCACGTTCGTTATCTACGATATGCTCGCCTATACGACAGTTTCATTAAAGTCAATTATCAAATGGATACTTTCTAAGTACAAAGAGTCGATTACTCGTTCAAACAGTCCAACACACTCGTTGAATTAGAACCCTTTTCGGTATACCCAACTTCACTTCCAAGTTAATTGTCCCGCGGACTCGTGGCAAGGTGGGAAAATAATTTACTCGTCTTTTTCGCCATGATAACGACCAAGATAGTGTACGTTATTTGGAAAATCATCGGTCTGTGTCCTTACGGCTTGACGAATTGGACAACGGTTCGTTTCTCCTATGGTGGATTTGGTTACGCGATGCTTCTGTCCTCGTTGTACGTCCTCTGCTACCTCAGAGCTATAATCGACGATACAGACTTCTATGGAACTCATAACACTCCGATGGCCATAATAGCCGATATAGTCAGTTATACAGTCGAGTGTTGCATGATCATCACAACCTGGATTACCTTCGCATATTCTCAGCGTCGATTTCGCAGCATGCAAAAGTCCTATCGGAGGATCGTGGACTCCGGTCGTAAGCTTGGAATTCGGGAGATCCACGGGAAGGTGATAAAAAGAGTCAGCAAACACGCGTTGATATTCAACGCGATCTGGATGTTTTTCTTCACGCTCGGCAGTGTCAGACCACCCAAGCAGTACGACATGCTCGTTTGGCTACCTTACAATCTCGGCCATACCATCCATCCCAATTTTATCATACTCTACATGGGTGTCATGGCCACCGTACACGATCAGTTCCAGTCGATGAACGACAAGTTGCGAGAAATTTTCGAGCTGAAGACAACGCTTACGAACGGCCCGTTGATACGCTGCAACCGTTTCAATAACCGTGGGCAAGTAGAGTGAAACCGTACTTTCGTCTGGACTGTTATTTTAATGGCTTACACCTGGTTGAAAATTTGCGAAAATATCGGTTTTTTGGTTTTTGACGGATTTACAAAGTATAACATTTCAAAAGGAATCTCGGACAATTTGAATTCGATCCGTAGGATAGTGAGAGAGTTATAGGTGTTTATAGGTAGCTTCTGCCAATCGGCAAACTTTAAGGGGTGAGAAGCTGGCTTCTGTAACTTTGTAAATGTATTCTTGGATAGTTGACCTATCGATTTAACGGACAACACCACTGTGACGGCTTCAAAAAATCGATTTTTTGAAAACCATCTAGAAAAATCTAAAATACATTTAAGATTAAGATGCCGTTGGAGCCAGGTCGAAAAAATAATTATTTTCGGAGATATTGAATATTTTGTGGAGCGGTGCAGCGCGGTAATATTTATGAATATCGCCATAAGCCGCCTCTTCCTGAGGAAGTATCGGAGGCAATTACGCCAGTCTTGGAAAATTTGAGCAGAGACGATTTGCTGCAGCGTTGTTTGGGCGGCTTCACGCAAAACAACAACGAAAGCTACAACAAATCAGTTTGGGCAATAGCCCCCAAGTGTCAGTCCGGGAGCAAAAAAATCGTCGATATTGCAGCTGATATCGCGGTATTATTATTCAATGATGGCCTGAGAAGCCTCATGAAAGTTTTGGAGACGTTGGGGATAACTATCGGCCCAAATTGTTTCAATTTTTGCGTTGAAACCGACGCAGCGCGGATCGAGCTGGCGGAGCGCTCGCTCACAGACGCTGCAAAAGAGGCAAGAAGAGCCTCTACAAGTTCGAGAAAAGATGCTAGGGACAATGATTTGCTTCTTGAAGGCCAGCTATATGGTGCCGGCATCGCTGATTTGAGGTAAAAAATTTTTTTTCCAATTTATCGCATAAATTAACAAACCTAAAACTTTGAACGCGTTTTTCTCAAAACCACTTTTTTGAGTGCGGCACGCAGCAGAACTCGAGCAATTTTTATCCGATCGACTTCAAATTTGGACTGCATCAATAAAACTAGATTATCTAAAGAAGTACATAGAATTTTTTCGATATCTCAATAATAAAAAAAGTTATAGCCTATTTTCGACGAGAAATTTTGCTCGAAAATCGTCCTTTAATTTCAAAAGCGTGCCTATTTTTTAAAAATCAATATTTTTTCAAATCCCTGTGTACTTCTCTTCAAAATATCACATTATTAACGAAAACACTCGGTATTTTTTTTCAGATCGACTTTGAAGAGAGTTCTGCTGCGTGCCGCGAACCACTGCAGAGGCAACAGTACCTGACGCGGGAGCTTCCCCAGCGTCACCATGGGGCGTGAAAAATTTGAAAATTTTTTTTATGTATATTCAATAAACAACGAACAAAACAAAAAAAAAAATTTTCGGATATCTCTTTTTTCTCCCACAAAAAAAAATTCTTGAAAAATGGCAAAAGAATAGGTGGTCACAGTGGTGTTGTCCGTTAAGCAATAAAAACGATGTTTTTTCGGACCTTCAACTTCAGGCTCCGGCCTTACCGATGCTTGTTGAAACAATTAATTAGAGCATCGTTTATCATAATTAGTATACCATTCATTGAACATTTCAGGATCGAATGTCCTGTCGCAACCAATCCCGTTGCTCTGCTGAGTCAATTGCACGCGGAAATGGTGAACCTTACAAAATCCGTAATTGATGCATTGTCACCTGCTTTGTATCTGGCGGTGTTGGCCCACCTGTCTCGACTGTCTTCGATCGTCTACGCGGCGTGTGTCGGAGTCAGAGATGGAAAGCTCTTGAAATCAGAATGCATTGGAATGCACATCCCGTTGTTCTTTGGGTTCAGTCTACACGTGATGGGAATAATTTACGAAATAGCCATCGCAGATTCAACTACGAACGAGGTCTCGGCCGATATTATTTGTTTACTTTTCATCGACAATATCATATAAACGGCTTGTATCTTGCAGATCAATCGTACCGGAAATATACTTCACGAAGTTCTGGTGTCGCAGCCGATGGAGGTGCACGTCGAGCCGGTAATGATGACACCCTTACGACTTTTTACCTCGTACGTACAGTACGAAAAGATTAATTTGACGATTGGCAGGCGGCAATATGGTCGCTTCGAATGCTGCAAGAGCCCATGACCATTCAACTGTTCGGTGTACTTGGGATGAAGGCTTCGCTTCTCTACACGGCAAGTTCATAATAATAATTCCTGCGGTTGTACAGCTCGTTTACCCTAATTTGTTCATGATGTCATTGTCTTCGTGTCTCAAAGTCGATGGCTCTTGTGTCAGATTTGCGGTTCCATTATCGGTTACGTGACAATGATGCTGCAGTTGGATGAACTTGGGGGTCGGGACAACGATAACGATACGTTGACACTGGACGCGATGGTCGATTGAGGATAAGAACACATCTTCACGATACGTCCTGTTTATGCGTTTATAATACTTGGAGATACACTGTAAAAAATTTCTGTATAAAAATTAATACACAAGTGTGGGAAGTTTTTATGCGGATACCGCTTATGAAATTTCAGATACGACTTTGAAAATCCAAAACAGGTTATTTGAAAAATGAAAGTGCAGCTCCGTAATATTAATATACTTGTGCGTTTGAAAAATAATGCACGTGTAAAGAAATAATCACATCCAAGTATATTGAAATCAAGAACCATTTGGTGATATCAATATACGAGTGTATATTAAATTCAAGAACCATTTGCTAATATCAGCATACGGGTGTGTATTAATTTCACAGAACCAAAGTATTACCTTCAATGTACACTGTAAAAAGCTTCTGTATAAAAATTAATACACAAGTGTATGATGTTTTTATGCGGACGCCGTTTATGAAATTTCAGATAATATTTTGAAAATCCAAAGCAGGTTATTTTAAAAATAAAAGTGTAGCCCCGTAATATTAATATACTAGTGCGTTTGAAAAATAATGCACGTGTAAAAAAATGTTCACATCCATGTATATTAAATTCAAGAACCGTTTGCTAATATCAACATACGGGTGTGTATTAAAATTACTGATCCTAAGTATTAAGTTTATTTCAGAAATTGATAATTAAGCCCACTGAAAATGTGACTCGTATTTATCCTCCTCGACGGGAGCTAGAGATAAAAAAGGTGGTTTTTGTGAAATTTCTTCCTTCAACACCTGGCGGCGTAAAAAGGGAAAAATAATTTCCTTCAGGAAAGGCGAGTTCAAGAACTGCGACTCTGGCGTGGATATGGAGAGGTAACGAATTTGTGACACTCTCCGACGCGTGCACGCGTTGCAACGCGTTTGTTTTTCCCAGGACGATCGTAGCCGGTGGTCGGGTTATATGCCCGACCGAAGCTGCGAGTGGCTATGGGAAAGTGCGGAACAAGGCGCCGTCCCTCGGGCGCTACGCGAACTACGCGCGACCATCGGTCGTCGCGAGCGGCCGAGGTGGGTTGAGCGCGTTTTGTATTTGCAATACTCTGTTTTTTATATTTGAATTAATATACAACTGTTGTAATCTTTAATTTAAGGCACGGGTTGATGTAATACATTTTCCATAAATTTGCAAACTTTTCTTGGAAATTCCATGTTGCATCTATTAAATTCTATATCCACGTTAGAATTTCATGTTCCTGTTTTAAATTTACGGTACAAGTGTCTTAAATTCAATTTCATTTACTGAGTTCGTAAAATTCAATTCTTTTGTCCCTTAAATGTAGTGTAATTTTAATATAATGTTCACGTTGTTTCATGTGATTTTCATCAGCGTTTATGAATTCTTTTTTCAATTCCAGTTTCGCACTTTTAAATAAATCTGTTGTGATCATGCATTGTACGTATCGTAAAATTCAGTTTCACATATATTATATTTTTCAGGCAGCTGTAAATAAATTTCAAACTTGTTTTGTATTTTCAATGCTCTGTTTTTTTTAGTTGATTTATCATACATCTGTGGTAATTTTCAATTGAAGACACGGGTTAATGCAATACATTTTCCACAAATTTACAAACTTGTCTTTGAAATTCCATGTTCCATCTATTAAATTCTATATCCACGTTAGAATTTTGATGTTCCCATTTTAAATTTACGATACAAGTGTTTCAAACTTAATTTCATCTACTGAGTTCGTAAAATTCAATTCTTTTGTATCTTAAATGTATTGTAAATTTTATATCTTTTTTCACAGTGTACAATTGTGCTTGTTACTATGTATCCCCATTGTTATCAATACCTATATCTGGCCAATTCTCCCGAAATGATCACTTTGCATCGAATCTGTTTTTCTTTTTTTTTTTGGTGTTTTTTTTTGGTACGAACATCTTCCGTAGGTCACCATTAGTGAATTTGAGTCGTGGGAGACTGAGATTTTTTATTATTTCCATACTTGTTATTTCCATACATATTTCCATATTTTATTATTTCCACAATACTGAAGTGAAGTTGCGAAAAACGCGATTTCAAAAACGTGCCCGACGTCATATACACCCCTGAACGCGTGAACACAACAATGATTGTGAAAATGTGTGAATGTGTTATTTCTCTGCCGTTATGGCGTGTTTACATACTTGACTCATTTGGTCCCTTACAAACCCGTGCCTAAGGCTAAGGCCTTAAGGTATTGATGTAAAGAATATTGAACATTATATCATTCTTATACACTGAAGTAATGAGAGAATGGTATCCAGGGATACCCTGGTCCCAGGTTCTAGCATGAAAAACACGAATGTTGTCGGACATTGTTATGGCACGAGACACGAAGAAAATCAGCATTCCAACAAAAACATCATACTAAACATGTGAGTGTCTTCATGTGTTTGACGATTCCTCTTTGAATGGAGCCGTCAAAACTTATGCACCTTACGCAGTTTTGTATTACTATATATTATCGTTTCCCAAGAACACCAGCGACGCCTCCGACGGAACTGAGCACTACACCTTGGCAACCGCTTGAAAGAACTTCGTACATACCGGCTAGGATAGGTAGTTTGGACTCCTTTACTCTAGTCTCCTTGGACGTCCGCATCAACAAGAACATAACCTCTTCACTCGAATAAGCCACAAGTTTAAACAGAATCTAAGTTTGCAACATGAATGTTACCGTAAAACAAAAAAAACGTCATTCCATTTCATGAGAGAGTACGAATATTTAGCACGAGGCAGATTGAGGTGCAGCCATTGAAATAAAAAATACTAGTAAGTTTTGTATCATATTAAAACATAAGGAGGTTCTCATAGCACAGTGATAGAATTATTGTTTTATGTTAATAAATCGAACTATTGTGCAATATATTCTTGTTCCATTGTACCGATGGGTTTCGAGGCTTCGCGCAGTAATATAGTCGTTTACAAAGGATTCAATTTTCTCGCAACATCACAATTGTCAGAAAATTATTCATCATTATCGGATGATATTACTTTGTTCGCTACCTCAAGTTGCTAATTTTTAATAAGTATTCTACCTCGAGATGCTGCCGTCTCTGAATCAGTTATTTCGTACGAACACTTGTCATGTGTTAGCTTTGGACGATACTTTTACCTACACTTAAAATTGGTTTATAAATTAATTATAAATTGCTTTCGAACCGTAATATTTACCTACAGTTAAAATTGGTTTATAAATTAATTATAAATTAGTTTCAAGTATTGATTACGATAGAAAATTCGCAATTTAGAGGAGCGTTGTTCAGACAACCGTCAATATCATTTCATTCGCTCTTTCGCTCCCGGCCGATCTTACAATCCATCAAGGCTGTTATGTCGTGTCAATAAATTCGCTACGGAAGAGGCCTCGATGGCGCGTGACCCATCAAGGTCAGTTTGTGCAATGCATTCGTCGAGTGCGCTTCATCAATTCATTTGCGTTAATGGCAAATGGATGAAAAAAGCTGCCGGCACAGTTCGCCTCAGGAAAATCGTTAACGTAGTTCGAGGTGCAAAATGCTGCTCGCGCCAATCGTCGATTCGATAATTCGTGTTCCAAACAAATCGAACGCAACTTTTCTTGCGACGAAAATCTCAATCTCGATGGCAACGTCCAAAATTCTTTACGTTTTCTGGAAAGTATTCGGCCTTTGTCCCTTCGAAGTAACCAAAAATCGAAAAATTCGTTTCTCTCGCGCGGGCGCTTTTTATTCAGCGTTGTTGACTGTTGTTTACGCGGCTTGTTACGTCAGAGCGATAAAAAATCGCACGGCATTCGCGAAACCTCGGGAAACTTTGATGTCTCTTATAGCTGATATTTTAGCGAAAAGTGTGCAGAGCTTGATGACCGTTGTAACCTGGCTGTCTTTCGGTTTGCGTCAAAACGCATTTCGAAGCTTGCAAAAGTCGTTGCATCGAATCGTCGAGACTCGTGTGGTAGTTGGAAGTCGTATGTTTCCTCGAAATTTCGCGCGTAGCGCCAAAATTCAAGTGCTCGTAGTTAATTGTGCTTGGATTTGTATCTCCGTATGCGGTCATTATCAGCACTTGAAATCGCCATCTTACGCCTTCGGTGTCTGGCTCCAGTACAATTTCGGACGAATTGTTTATCCGAACTTCACGATTATTTTCGTTGTCTCGATGTGCCTCATTCGGGATTTTTATCGAGCGTTGAACGCGAAAATTGTCGAACTTTCGCGGGTTGACGCAACGAGGGGGGACGTCATTCGTGAAACGAGCTGTCGAAGAAGCTCGGAAAAAAGTGGGCAATTTGATCGAGAGATTTCTTTTTGGGAGACCGCCAGTCTAGAGCACGAGAAAAATGTCAATTTCGACAATTTTTCATGCTTATCCAGTTGATCAGACGAAAACTCAGTGGCGTTTAGTCTACGTATCTTCTAGTGTCTTTGCAAATTTTTCAATGCACTTTTTAACCCTTCGTTGTCACACTGGGTCATTTTGACCCGGACGAATTTGTAATAAAATGCTCCCCCAAGATTGAAGGTTTTCAATAATTTTTTACAACAATTTAATTGTGTACTTTCCGAATTTTAATTGCGAAGACATATTCGAACTGGTTTGAAGTGTATCCCGGATTTTTTTTTAATGAAAACTGATTTGAAGGGTTATTAAGGCATTATCCACACTTGTAGCGCAGAAAAAGCCTTTTTCATGAATTTTTTTAAAGAAAACTACAAAACTTTTTTCATCGATCATTGTACCATCTTAAGAATCAGAAGAATATACTATCTTAAGAATCAGAAATATCTTGAGGACCTTTCAGTAATTTTTTTATTGAAAAATATTACATTGTTTAGTGGCAAACGGCCGTCAATGAAATAATGTTTTTATATACACGGTTTGCGGTGACCAACATTGCGGCGAAGTGGATCATCTGAAAAAAAAATGCGGATGGATTTAGTCAAATATAAGTATAAACTAGTCTTTAATCGAAGGATTTTAAAAAATATTCATTTTTCACAAAATGGCGGACAGTCAAAGTTAATGGTTCGATTTTAACGAAAAAAACGGCCGTTTTTTGGCTATAAAACGGCCATTTTTTTTTCGAAAAAAAAAATCGAACGATTAAAGACTACATTTTTATGTATTAAATAAGCCTGCAAAATTTCAAGAAGATCGGTTCATTAGTGTTCGAGTAATCTTGGTCACCGACTTCAGAAATGCCATTTTGAGAAAAACGCGTTTAAAGTTTCAATTTCAGTTCTTCAATTCACGGATTCTTCTCTTTCAACGCTCATATCTCAGTCAATTTTGTTCGGATCGACTTGAAATTTTCAGGACATATTCTCAGATACTTATACTTCAAAAAAATGCAATAAAAAAAATCGATTTTTTCAAAGTCGCAAGTGGGGGTAACCCCTTAGGGGTTAAGAAAATGAAAAGTCGAAATAATTTGAGCCCCAGCTAAGATTTATGTTTACCAAGTACCTAGAGGAGTTGAAAACATCGAAAATGGATGGTACAAGTTCAAAAAGAATTGTTTGCAGTAAAAAAAGATCGCCGAAAATAATTGTTTTTGGAAAAAGAATTTAACACGTCACAAATCCCTTAAGAACTTCGATGTCAAGTATTGCTATGAGTTTCTAAAAAAATTTTAAGGCGAGCGAAGATCTAGAAATGTAATGTTGCCAGCCGCAGACACTATCAGACAAAGGTGACCCACTTCATCCAGCTTCAGTGCCACCATTTGATTAGAAAATCTTGCGAAAAAATGTGTAAAGATACTCAGAGATATGGAGAACAAAGTCCACTAAACGGAATTTTCATTCTATCATCTGAGTAGCTGTGAAAAATCGTTGCAATTCACCCTTTTCCAGGCTCTAGACTGGTCTCCCTTAGTTTGGCATATAATTCATCCAATTCACTCAAGGCCTTAGGCCACAGTAACCGATATAAAATCATGTGCGAATGTAACAATTTTTTTTCGTATGAAAAAGTGATTCACTCGTAAAATTAATTACGCATCTATTTAGTATGAATGTCAAGCTGTTAGAAAATATGTATATATTTTTTTCAATGTACAAAATGGCCCACTACTAATATTTTCTTTTGTTATCTTTTTGGTTAGGCGCTCCGCGGCGTCACATGTAGCATCCACAAATTTTGACCTAGAACAAAAAACAAAAATTCTCGTCAACCTACATTAGAATACCTAGAGAAGTACGTACGGAATTTAACAAATATTGTTTTACTCAAAAGTTGTAGATATCTGAACTTAAGAAATGATTTTTCAGTGAAAAATTTCGTTATAATTGCTCATAAAATGAAAAGTTTTCGATTAAGGGCAGATATACACCTAGGAGCCGGAAAAAGGTCATTTTTATGAATTTTTTCAAGGAAAACTATTTGAAATTTCGGATTCGGGGTTTTAATTATCTGAAAATATATACATCCAAAAATATATTAAATTTTCTTTATTTACAAATATCAAAAATATAAAAGGATATTGTACGATTGTATGATAGGATTTTTTTTCCATTACTTAGTTTTTGTTTTCTAGGCAAAATAATAACTAATTTTTGGCCCAAAAATCACTATTTATGTTCGAACGTCCGCCATTTTGTCATAAATCGATATTTTTAAAATCGGCTATGACAAGTACTAGATAATGGTGTATAGAATAACCACAAAAAACCTCAAGGCAATCGGTTCAATGGTTTTCGAGAAATTTTGGGTACCGATTTTTTTACGATGCTCCAAGGATCATAATTTTTGATATATTTGATATTATCGTATATTTTCGATATTTTTGTATATTTTTGATATTTTTTGACTTGTATATTTTTGATATTTTTAAATAAAGAATTTAAAAATAAAGATATTTGACTTGTATATTTTTGATATTTTTAAATAAAGAAAATTAAACATATTTTTGAATGTATATATTTTTATATAGTATAGAATAACCACAAAAAACCTCGAGGTAATCGGTTCATTGGTTTTCGAGAAATTTTGGGTACCGATTTTTTTACGACGCTCCAAGGATCATAATTTTTGATATTTTTGTATATTTTTGATATTGTGATTTTTGTATATTTTTGATATTTTTTGACTTGTATATTTTTGATTGTATATTTTTTTAAATAATTAAAACCCCAATTCGAAATTTCAAACAGTTTTCCTTGAAAATTTCACAAAAATTACCCTTTTTCCCGGCTCCTAGGTGTGTATCTGCCCTTAATCAGAAATTCCGTACGTACTTCTCCGCGAAATGCAATTAGGAACATAACTTTTAAATTTGAAGTAAATCGAGTGAAAATTGTTGAATTTATTTGTCACGCTAATTGGAAAAAAGCTATCTCGAGAAGTTTCGAGTAGTCGGCCATTTTGTACATCGAAAAAAAAAATATATATATTTTCTACCAGCTTCATATTCATACTAAATAGATGTGTATTTAATTGTATGATTGAATCACTTTTTCATACGAAAAAAAATTGTTCAATTCGCACATGATTTTATACCCGTTACTTCGATCGGTGTGTTATTTTTTTCTGTGAAAAGCAATGTTTGTTCAGCATCGAATGTTTTGCCGCTGCAGATTCTTTGATGGCGTGCATTAGGCTGTACCACGAGCTCGTGACCTTCACCAACTCCATAGTGGAATTTTGTTCGCTGTCGCTTTACTTAACAATGGGAATCTACTTGTTCGAGCTTGCATCAAGCCTCTACGACGTATGTTTGAACATGAAGTACGAGAATTTCTGGTCGAACGAGAATAGTCCGTATTTTTGGGCAATCTTTGCCTGGTTTGTTTTTCACGTAACGGGATTGATCGCAGTGTTCGCCGTATGCGATTCCACCAGAAACGAGGTTCGCCTTCAACTTCTGGGAGTGATTTTCACATTGGGAATTTGTGTTCGTTGCTTGATAAAACTTATTCCATATTTTGTTGATAGGCCAATCGGACTGGTAACGTCCTCCATGAATTCTTGATCTCAAATCCATCACAAAGACACTTCCACGCGGTAAGGACATTTTACTGTTATGTAGCATGTCACAAACGACAGGGCCTTCCCGAGTCGAAATTTAGACCCTCCTTTGAATGCTCGAGAACCTATTTCCTTTGTAACGCACAGACCGCCGCCCTCCTTTGACTCCCCTTGAACCTATATGGAGAAATTTGCACCGTTGGCGACCCTCCTTTAGCCCTACTGAACCTTCTATTCAACCTCCTGAGCCTCCTTTAGGCCTACGGCTCTGCGAGCCACCGGTGAAAGGAGTCAAAGGAGAGTTAGTAGGGCGAAAGGAGGTTTAAAAGAGGGTCTGTAGGTTTGCGTAAGCATTAAATCAGGCTCACTAGGGTTTATTGGAGGTTCAGATGAACCTACTAAACCTCCTTTGAGTGAAAAAGTCCAATCTCTGCCACTTTTGGAGGTTCAGTAGGTTCTGATATACATGTTTTTGAGATTTCCATTCGAACCTCTTGAACCTCCATTGAATGACAAATTGGGATCGAAAGGAGGTTTAAAGGAGGGTGTAAATTTCGACTCGGGTTCAATTGAATTATTATTGTTGTACAGGCAATGATAGAATCCCTTGGGTTACTCCAAAATCCTTTGGTCGTCCAACTGTTCGGTGCACTTGACCTCAAATATTCAATGATCCACGCGGTAAGGTCCATTTTAACCTTTTAAGGACGGGAGTGGTCGATATATCGATCAGCCTCGGGGTTACATAATATTTAATGTTTTTCGCGGAAAATTTCATATGTTGAATATGGCCAAAATATTATGAAAATGTCTGGATGTTTTTGTTAACCTTGATAATTGCTATTTCAAGGTCATTTTTTTCGACCTAAAAGTTGGCATACTTTGTTGGTACGCTGAATACGAAAAATAACTGGCGTCCTTGAAACATTCTTCAGGATGACATTTACAACATATATGCCTATTTTATTGTGCTCGGTGCATCCACAATGTGAGTATATAAATTTTGAAGGCCAAACTAGCAGAGAAAAAAATTTGACCTTGGAATGGCGATTTTCAAGGTCAAAGATGCCACCAGGATTTTTTTCATTATTTTTCCCGTATTCAGCGCATCAAATTACATAGGAATACACTTTCGAACTTTTTGAAATACATTGTTAGAATTGGACTTTTCGTTGTGGACGGGGCTGTAAAAAAAAAGTCGATTTTAATGGGAATTTCCTCGTCCATAAAAGCTTAACTTTTAGACTTTCAACTCTTATTCACTTGTGTGTTTTTCGCCATTTTTTTTTACATGGTCGTTCATGTTCAATCGCTTGCTTTCATTCCCCCTTTTTTCGACTATTTCTACTATATTCCTTGCTTATTGTCTGTTTAGATGAGCAGCCTCATCATCACGTACATAACGATAATGGTGCAACTGGATGATCAATAAAGTGCAACGCACAGGACCCAAAAAAGCGTTTGGTTGATGTTAAAAAGCTATAGAAAATTCTACCTGAGGTCAAAAACGATTGATACGATTACTATCTTGATTGATGGAGTAAAAAAATGTCATGTGCTTTGTAATATAACTTGTCGATAAATTGGAATGAACAGAATTTACGTAAAATAAAACAAATGTTCAATTCTAAAAAAAATTTTTAGAATTTTTTCGTTTTAGAATTTTAAAGTTTCGCAGAAACTTTAGTAGCGAGTTTTCCAAAATACTGCCAAAAAAAGTTCCTAAAACTTCTTTACAAAATAGCGGGTTCCCAAAAATGGTAATTTTGGCGAAATTTTTATTTATATTTAACTACAAATTTTTTCGTCTACTAGATTATTTATGTGGGATTTGAAAACAAAGTATGTTATTAAGCATATATTGAACTTACGTCGCGCAAATTTTATTAAAAAAAGGTAAAATATTATCAACGTTATTCCGGTATAATGGAGCCTTTGTATGAAAAATGTGGTCCAACTGCTGGATCGATAAGTTGACGATAGTTGGTTTGGAAAATGAAAATAAAAAGTTTCAGAATCTACATATATTTCGTTGGCGATGTAATTAGCTGTTTGTCGAAAAAAAAAACGTCTTCGCCAAATGGCGGGTTTTCAAAAAGTGTAATTTCGGTGCAATTTTTACTGACAGTCGGAGGCTTAAAAAAATACTAAACACAAAAAAGGCTAGGTACAAGGATAGCTTCTGCAATTACGGGAATTTTGGTATTTTAGAATTGAAATTCGGACAATTGTAGCTAGAGTTATGATTCCGGCCGATTAGATATAATGAGTTATGATTCACATAACTCATCCGCCCGATGAGTTATGATGAATTCAAAATTCATACGACGTAATTTATTCAAATATTTATCGTAAAAGAAAAAGTATGTCATCTTAAGCACAACTCGCTTACACTTTGACAGAATGCAAAAAAAAAATCGTTTTTCCTTACCCATCACAGTGTCGACCCATCTAAAAAATGAACCGTGTTTATTCCTCAGTTTTTCTATTTTTTCCACAATTTTGCGTAAAGTTTTTTATCTCTTGTTGGGAAGATAACTCCTAATGAACGAATGTTTTCATATCATGCTATTATTACTATTGTTGATCGGATTCCGGTGCTTCGATTACACTGGAATCAAAGATGTAAATACGTATTCATTTATAAATACCAAACAAAACCAAATCCTGATCACCGAAAAACCGAGAATCGTAAAATCGCGTTCCTCGAAAAGATTTGGTAAAGTAGTTTTGGCTATATAGCCTATCATTATTATGAATATAACAAGCACATGCAAAATAATACTAATTCAGCTCGACGAGCGAGAGAGGGAAGAGAAACCAACGATTTAAAATTGTATAGAACCATTTCCGTGGAAGCAATTTAATGAATATTCACTTTCGTAGATTGCAAATTTTCCTCTCTCCCTGTATCGATTTGCGTGCTGCAAACAAAGTTAATACAATTAATGGCGTAGCGTCAAAGGGTTTTATATTTGTCACTGTCAGGAGGCCTATCTGTAGCAGTTTTAAGAACGAATGAGGGTGATAATTTGATGGGACCGGAAAATCGTGAATTTAATGGAGCAGTGACGGAAGTGCATGTTGTTTCGTCGGCAAGGTAAAGGTACCGGGGCTACCTCGCTGGTCTAATGGCAATAAAGTCATTTGTAAACACAAATGACGTTATTTTCCTCCTCTAATGGCATTGAAGTCATTGACAAATTACTTTGTTACCATTGAAAGAGGGAGCTATGAGAAATAGGGTTTAGATGATCGGCAGAAATCGAGGATGAAGGAAGGTTCAGTTTTGCCGAAGTTAACGCGAGCTGGGAAAGATACGATGGGCAAGAAAGCACTTTCGCAATTATCAGTTCGTCCGATGGCGGCATTGGAGGCACCGAATTTTCGGACAAGTCAGTGAGATACAAGATTTATCGTTGAATATAATTTTTTGCAATTCAACGGGATGTGTCTAGTTGTAACAGTCGAAACCAGCTTATTTTTGGGATGTTCTAAAAGAAAATCACGGAGAGGAATCTAAAAAACAGTACGGTACTTCGAAAAGTATTTAAAGGGTATTTGAAAAAGTATTTGAAAAAGTTTTTGGGACAGTATTTGGAAAAGTATTTGGGAAAGTATTTGGAAAAGTATTTGCGAAGTGTTTGGAAAAGTATTTGGAACAGTATTTCGAAACCTATTTGGAAAATTATGTAGAAAAGTATTTGGAAAATTATGTAGAAAAGTATTTGGGAAAGTATTTGGAAAAGTATTTGGAAAAGTATTTGGAAAAGTATTTGGAAAAGTATTTGGAAAAGTATTTAGAAAAGTATTTGGAAAAGTATTTGGAAAAGTATTTGGAAAAGTATTTGGAAAAGTATTTGGAATGGTATTTGGAAAAGTATTTGGTAAAGTATTTGGAAGAACTTTCTTTTTCTTAGTAAAAATTCACAAAAATTGCTGTTTGTTCCGGCCATGAGCTAGGTGTAACCCCCCATTAAGGCCGTATTCTAGAGTGAACACCCATTTTGAAGGTCATTTTTTGGGAATCGAATTTGGAGAAACGGTTGAATGTACAGTGTTAGTATTTCACAGTTATATTTATACTTGTTTGACGTCACATCTGATTTTTTTTCAAAGTATTTTATTCGAAATTGTAAATGATATTTGATGTTGCACAGCTCATGTCACGAAATGTTTCAATCGTTGTGATTGCTGCCGTCGTCTTCATCTGAAATAAACCATTAAAAAATTATATTCCTTACGAATGTGGTTATCGTTCGGCCCGCCATCTTCTTGATGATCTTGATGACAAGATGAAAGATTTTCGGGACATGATCTGCGCAACATCAAAAATCACGAACACTGTCGAATAAAATGCTTCGAAAAAAATATAAGATGGTACTTCAAACATTTATAAACATAACCCTGAAATACTTGCACTTTAGATTTAACTATTTCTCTAAATTCAATACCTAAAAAATCACCCGAAAAATGTCGGTAATGTCCGTGATAATTGACGCTGGCTCGACAAAAATTATTTTTCCGCACGGGTGACAGATAAAACTCGGATGGTCTACGGTTTTTACGAAGCTCTCGAAAGCGTAGCTTGGCTGTGGCGCGTACTGGGAATCTTTCCAATTACCATCAGCGATCGAAATGACAGGAGAAGATACGAATTCAGCAGATTCTATGCTACATGCAGTATCCTGATGTTCACAATTACCATCTGTGACATCAGCTTCACAATGGCTAAATATGCACATTATTGGAGGTATCATTCTTGAAAATAACTGCTAATAACTTGTGCGAATTGGATAATTGTGAATTCGTCGCTTCCATTTTTCTTAAATCAGAAATGTTTCACCAATGGCCATGTCGACGATCATGATAAGAACGATCTCGAGTCTGATGTGCATGACTTTTGGCATGATTTGGAGAACCGTTGCCTTCAAAGAGGTACTGTCATTGTCTATTCTTTAATTCAAAAGGACACGTTTGATTTCGTATGGTGAATAAAACCGTCTACTTTCGAATGTGATCCAGCTATCAGAATCAATCAACGACTTATCCGAGCAGAATAAAATCCTGGACAAAGCAAGTTGTCCATTTGATAATGACTCGAGCGCGCGAAAAATTCGCAGCTACGTTTGGACAACCTTCCTCGTTGTGATGACCTTCGTGGCTTATGATATATACGCTTCTTATCTAGCTTTGGGAATGTCAGTTGCAAGATGTATTTCTCGAATCCATGTCCCACGAGGAAGCAATATCGAAAAATCGAGGATGTATTTATCTGTTTTTAGAACTGTGTTAGAATGGATCCCTTCGCTGGTCCCGGCAGTGATACAAACGATGGATGTGACCATACTGGGGTCTCTCGTAGGTTGGATTGGATTCAAATTCCGTTCCATAAACGAGAAACTAAGCGACGTGGTAGTGAGAGCAAACGCATCATCGCCGATGGTTCTATTTTTTTACTATCTTGCCAATTTGTGTGATTACTTGACATGGAAGTAAAATTAATTAATTTCTGATTTCGGTAGGTCATCGTAACGTCGGATGTCTGCGCCGAGAGTTTACGTGTCCTATCGAAAGCTCACTACGATTTATGCGCAATTTGTAGACGAATAAATCGTGCGTTCAATTTCAGTGTGGTAAGCGATGATGGAAAGGATCATTTATTCCGTTGGACGATGTGAATTTTGTCGAAATAGTGACGAAAGGCAATGAAAACAAATTGTCTTTGCTCGTAGATCGTTAATGTGACGACCGCCTTTATCGTTTTGAGCACCAGTCCCTACTTCATCTTTTACGAAGTTCGACGCGAGGGCAAAATAGACTTCACGACGATTATCACTAACGTCAATACAGAATTGAATTACAGTATTCCGATAATCGTGCTCGTAATGATTTGCAATTGGACTTCCGGTCAGGTAAATCATCGCGTTACTCGTACGTGTGCAAATGGACCAGCGAATATTTTGCGATCTCTTCGACAGGCAATGGACGCTGGGACACTGATTCACGAGGTTCGCGTGAAGAAAGCGGATTCGCTACTGTACGATGCTGTGAAATCGTTCTCGTTGCAGCTGCATCATCAGAAACTCGAATTCACCGGTGCTGGATTTTTCCCCCTTAACTCCAGCCTCTTACAAACGGTAGGATGATTTTTTCCCACTTGCATGCCTTGCGATCGTGCAATCTTTTTTTTTCCGTTCAACAGATGGCTGGAACCATAACCACCTACTTGGTGATACTCATCCAATTCGAACCGAAGTTGGATTAACTTTTTCGATGATGGCAAACTCCAATGGAAAGTAAAGATCTTCGAGGTGAAACAATTTTCTCGACAAAACGTGTATGGTGCAGTGTTGCAATATGAAATAAACGTGCAATCACAAAAATCAAGAGCGCGAACATGTGGTCTAGGCTTTCCACCCTCATTTTGAATCCCTTTGAAACCCCCATTTATCATTCGCTGTGTAACGTGGCAAGGCAGGTAGCCGGGAAAGGTAACGAAAAGCGAGAAAATAGGAGTGTGCGAGGGAATAAATGTCATTCATGTCAACCGGCGTTTGTTACTAACTATTGTAACTAACATAACAAATAATTGTGCTTTTTTCTGGTGAAAATTGTTTTTTTATAATACTTTAAATGCTTGGCAGTTACACAAAAATTCATATTTTAAAAATTTCCCTAGCTGTGCTCATGTAAATTAATAGAATTTTTAATTTTTTTTTCTAATTAAAATTTGCGTCAGCTGCGATGCATGCCGCAGAGCGTCTCAAATTCAACATGCCTCGCGTGAATGCCTCCAGCGTCATCATATTGTATAATTTCATAATGACATTTTTCTATTCACTTGAAGATGTGGCTAATAACATCGTTGAATATTATTATGATCTTACTTGTCCTTCCGGCCGAAAAAAATCGCGGAAAATCACTTCATTTTAGACTCTTACAGTGGTGTAAGCCCTTAATCGATCGTCGACATCACTTCTATAAAATTTACAATTGAAGAAACACTTTCTAACATGGGGAGACGCCTAATTGTCAACGTGTAAAGGGAATTCAAATTGTCATAATGCACTGCGTCATTCGATATTTTTTCACTCACAACATCACTTTGGTGTCACAACATCACTTTGGAGGAGGACATCACTTCGGTGTCCTCCTCCGATTTTGTGGAAACTTTTTTATGTGGAAGGGCATCAAAAACTAAGAGACACGTATTTTTTTTTATCCGCGGAAAAACGGTTTTACGGGGTGAAACGCACCCTCAAAAATAGTGATGTTTTTTTGTTTTTCATCGATAACGTTTCAACGGTACGAGATATAAAGAAAAATCAAATGGCAAGAATGTTTATTTTTTTGTGTACTATACATTGGAAATGGGAACGGCAACGTTATTGAAGAAAAACGAAAAACACCCCTATTTTCAAGGGTGAGTTTCACGCCTCAAAACCGTTTTTCCGGCGATAAAAAAAATACGTGTCTCTTAGTTTTTGACACTCTTCCCCATAAAAAAGTTTCAACAAAATCGGAGGAGGATACCAAAGTGATGTTTCTCGTAAGTACTTTATGACAATTTCGTCATCAGTGTCATAATGTACTGGGTGATTTGGCAGTTTTACATAACATTCAAAATATTTTTTTACACTGTTCGTGTGCAAAACTGCTATTTAGCGATGAGCGTAGGCATCTCCCTATGTTAAAAAGTGTTCCTTCAATTCTTCATTCGATAGAAACGGTTTAGACGATCGATTTAAGGTTTTGAGGGTGCATTCGGTATATGATAAACGATTTACTGAATAAATATCAATCAAATGCTAAAATATCGTCAATTGTCTCAAAACTCCTTTAAGGCAGCGTTAATTTTCCAGTGGTTCAACGTTTCGCACTAAACAGATAATCGAAAAAAAAACGACAAGTCCAGGTCGATACCTAAATGCACATTACCTACGATGTTGTACGACCGGGAAACATCAAAGACCATTATGCTGATGAAATAAGTGGGTGGGGAGAAGTGGCGGTGGCGGTGATGTTTGTGCTCCAACAGAACGAAATAACAGTCCATCGTCGACGGTGGAATCGCCATTTTGATCAGTTATGAGAAAATGTCGAAAAGTCAAAAACATTTCACGAAACGATCACGTAGTTTCCGCACTTTGTACTATTGGGGAAAATTTCTCGGCATCAATCCATTAACGTTATCGGAAAGCAATCGATTGAAGTTCTCATGCCTGAGTCTTTGTTACTCTTGTCTGTTTTGCGCAGTTTCTTGTTGCACGTTTTTTTTCTTCTTCGTCGAACGAAGAAAAATGTCGCTTCCCGGCGAAACGCCGATATCCGTAATCGTCGACTACGCCGAGATAACTAGCGTACTTTTCGACGTCCTGTTGACTTCGCTGATTTTTGGCTTTTTCCAACATCGGATCAAACTGATCGTCAAGAGTTTCGAGAATGCCGAGAAGACCTCGAGAACGCTTGGAATTAATGAGGATTACGAGAAGCACTTTGTAAAACTCGGAATTAGCCTAATGGTCGTTAATACACTGTTCATGTTTGCGTCCATTTTAATGATCGAGGAACTATCACGATCTCCGACTTTCAAAACGTTGCTATGGATGGCTTATAGTTTACTGCAATTGCCATCCTTTAATTCCCTCGTGGCGTTCGTCTGGAGTATCGGCGTCGTAAAATGCAAGCTCCGTCGTTTACACGAAAAAATGCGCCTGTTGGTGTACTACGATCAAGAAAAATCTCGTCCCCAGCAAGAGAATGTCCACTCCGGAGTCATCAGAAATTTGAGGTAAATAGTTGAAGAAGGAAACACGTATTGAGTGTTTCGTTTGATTTTTCGTTTCATTGTTTTTCGTTGATAAAACAATTTGAATAAATTTATCATCCAAATTAAAATGACAAAAATTTAATTCTCCGAGGATTTAAAGATCACTAAAACATCACGGGCGCCGAGTAGAATTGATCTTTCTTGGAGAAGGTCAACTGGTCGTGCCAAACTCTTGCCACCAATATCACTTTTTGACCCTACGTTGACCACTGGGCCACTTTGACCTCGACTCATTTTTGGTTAAATGCTCGCTTTTCCAAAATTGAACATTTCGAATAATCTTTTCGAACGATTTAATTCGATAACTTCCGATTTTTAATTATGCAGACATAGTAAAAAGTGTTTGGAATGTATGCCGATTTTTTTTGATAAAAACCGACGTAGGGTTGATGGCAAGTGGATGAAGTACAGTCCGGGTCAAATAGACCCAGTGTGTCAAAACCGTGGCAGAAGATAAGTGTGCCAATGATTTTTTTTTTCAAAGATTTCTTCACTGTTTTCAAATTTAGGGTATGTTCTATTACTATTTTTGGCTGTTACGTGTTATTTTTTATTAATCTTTAAAAATTAATTAAAAAAAATCAACGAAGATTTTTCTTTCATTAATTTTAATATCGTCGCTCGGCGAGATTCTTCTTAGAGTGCTGTACGTGTCGAGGATGGAATTGCAGTGAGCGCGCAAACTCGATGGGCTAATAAAGAGAAAAAAATGGATAGATTTTGCAATCAAAAGTACTTTTTTATTTTCACAAACATTGAGGTTGATATTCCAGCTAGTGAGATTTAAAATATTTATGCCAAATTTCGTTAGGATCGGTCGATTAATTTTCTAGTTATACGTCACGCCAGTTTTGAAAATTGCATTCAGGAGACGGCGCCACATCTCCGCCATTTTTTGAGCTTAATCAAATTTTAAAAATAACTTCAAACATCCTAAAGTAGTAATAATACCAACCCTGAGTTTTAAAAAATGGTGAAGAAATCTTTCCTTTTCATAAAAAATAATGAAAATCAGCAATTTTTTTTCTCGCCTACAGGTATGTCCTCCCTAAATATGAAGTCATTTTTCAGTACATTCTTTGCCAAATAATGATTGGAGAATCCACTTTCAGCTCACAGCCTACAACACTCTCGGACGCGATCGACACAATTTCTCAACTGCGTCGAGAGCTTCTGGAAGTGATCGACAGGATCAAGGAACACTTTCAGCTGATTATTCTGTGGCGTATCATCACGCAGCTTCCGTCTAGTCTCGTGAACGCCCACGTAACTTATATAGCGGTGAAGACATACGGGCCGGCAGCTGGAATAGATGCGATTTACACGGCTACGTACGCTCTATGGGTGCTTATTCCTGTACTTGTTTTGACGTGGATATCACACGCATGTGGATCCGCTGTAAACGAGGTATCCAAAAGACAACATCAGATGTATGATGGAATGGAAATATACGTGTACAAAGTCACTCGCGTATCTTTATAATTTGCAGACACATCTGCCAATTGTTATCAATGGTTCTGATCAGATCAAATTTTGCACCGTTAGAATGCCCCGAAAATCAACAATGACACTGATGTTTGCATCGTTGGAATGCAACGAAAGTTCCGTAATCCAATTTTTTTTTAAACCAATATAGGCCTCCAAAATCGCTTGAACTTTTTTTAGGATCCTTTTTAGAGATCTTCAGCCTAAATGTGCAAAGCATTTTTTCGGATGATGATGAAAATGAGGCAATAAAAAAAATAAATTTTCGTTGCATTCCAACGATGCAAACTTCAATATCGTAATTAATATTGCTTGCAATGTTGTGCCTGCTAAAAAGCCTCAACCATTTTTTTTCAACATACTAATTTAGGGATCATCGATTATAGATCTGCAAAAAAATTGGTGTGTTGATGAAAATAAAAACTTTCGTTGCATGCCAGCAATGCAATCTTCAACGCAGTTGATTTTAATTGGATGCTTTCGCATGTCTTCCACGATATTAGTGGATTTGTGTCCTACGAAGATGATGTTTTCAGGCAAACGATACGGGGAACATACTGCATTTGGCGCTGAACAGTTACGAAAATTTGGGCGATTCGCAAGAGATTATGGTAATCCTCTTTTTTTCCCATTTCTTACTCGCGACGATTCAAGTAGTTTGTGGAAATGTTTGAATTTTAGAAACTCAACATGTTCTCCGTTGGAGTTCTACAAAATCGCCTGAGCATATCCCTGTTTGGATTGGTCGATCTGGACTACTTGATGGTTTACAAAGTAGGTTTTATGCCACCACTGTTGGCGTCTTCTCACATTACAATTTTCAAAAAATCGATTTTATTAATAACATTTTTCGAAAGTACACTTATCCAGAAGTATATAAACTTTACATATACTTTACATTTAAAAAAGTACATGTATAAAAGTATCATACTAAAATTCTATAAAGATCAGAGGAGTTTAAGGATGTTGAGTCTCTATGAAACATATTAATGCTAGTTGTTCAATAAATAACATTTTAATCGTCATGAAATTTTTACACAACCTCCTGAATACTTCATGTAAGAACATACAAAATTTTCAGAGTTCTATCATCATTACTTCAACCTCCTTAAGGGTTGAAATAAAAAATGATAAGAAAATTCGGAAAATTTGGTATGTTTTTGTATGAAGTATTTAAGAGGTCGTGTTAAAATTTCACGACGATTAGGAAGCTCGTTACTAAAAAATTAACATTTTGTTAAGAACAATTTTTAAAAGAAATTTAAAAAAAATTATCAATAAACTTCGTTTTGTTTCCGTTGCTTTCAGTATATTGTAGATATTATAAAATTGAGACGTCAAAAAAAAAACTTATTGCAAAGTTACATCAGTTTCCATCAAACAACATTTAATTTGTGAATGTTAATTGTTCAATAACGAGCTTCCTAATTGTCGTGAAATTTTTACACGACCTCTGAAGTACTTCATACAAAAACATACCAAATTTTCAGAATTTTATAATCATTTGCGATTTGGGACTCAACATCCTTAACTGCATTTTTGTGTGGCCTCTACTTTTCTACCTGAGCACGTTCATCTGCTCCGCTCAAACTTTAAACGCGTTTTTCTCGAAACAACGCTTTCTCGACGGTTTGTTGATAAAATCTTCGAAATCACTGAACCGATCCTCATGAAATTTTAACCACGAGTTCTCCACAACTATAGAAATAGCGGACATCAAGGATTTTTTAATTATGAAATTTACTATTTTTTTTTGCCAAAAATGGTGAAAAAACGATTTTCTGTTTTTTTTCGAAAAATGTCCGCGATTTTGTTATTTTTGTAGATATCAAAAATCGTATGGTATACGTTATAGCCATTAATATACTGAATCTAAAACCGTTTGGTTTTTTTGTTCCGGATGATCCATCTCCGAGATTTCATCAACAGCGCAGACCTACAATTTTTTGTAAATATTCCGAAGTGGGACTCCTGCTAGAATCAGGCTAATTTTCTTCCAGGGCTTAAACAAGCCTGAACAACCCCAAACAACCCTAAACAATCTCAAACAACCCAAACAACCTCAAACAAACCCAAACGAAAATTAGTCTGATTCTAGCAGGAGCCCCACTTCCAAATATTTACCCAATTTTTAGGACAGTTTTTAACTACCATTTTCGTCTATAAATCGTGACTTAAAAAAATTAAAATTCAAAAAATGTATTTCGAAAGTGTATTTGTTTAATGCATCTTATCAATTTAATATGTAATTTAATCTTTTGAATCTATTCAAAAAATTTAATGTAATTAAATTAAATTTAGATTAATTTATTTTTTATATATTCTCGAATTTATTTACTATTAACTTTAATTAATGAATTGATTGATTGATTTATTATTAAATATAATTAAACTTCTTAATTTAATATTTAATTTGATCTTATCAATTTAATATCAATATCTATAATATAAACCTACAAAAAAAAATCATGAAGATAGCCATCGTTTAGCGTGCCAAGTGAGAAGACGCCTCAAATCAGCCCTCAGATATACACTTCGATTCGAAATTCGTTTTTCCGTTCGTTTTGCAGGTCGTAGCAACGGCAACTGCGTATTTTGTAATAATGCTTCAATTTTATAACTAACAACCGCTCGTCGCTCGATAAGCGCAACAAGTGATCACGCGTCGCTAATTTGATGGATCACGAGACCCGTGATGCTCAGCGACAATACGCACACTGTTTAGAATTATCGAGGCTGTTATTTTTCGCGGCGCGGCGAAGTGAAGAATTTTTCCATATCATTCTCCCAGGCGGAAAGTACAAAAGTGTGGCGTTCGTTCCATCGATCGCATCGTCGTGTCGTTTGTATCGTGATTTACGTGCATGAACCTTCGAAATTATTGTAATTGGTCAAATCGGATTATCGTCTGTACGTCTGCTTATCAGCCGAAGAAAAAATAGTGAAATATCAGTTCGTACGATGACGATGAAAAAAAGTGTCATCTTTTCCCCACTTCCGAGATGCGTCTACGTTTGGTGGAAAATTCTCGGTCTGTGTCCATTCGTTTTCGACGAAAACGAAATAATCCGTAGTAGCCGTGGAGGATGTTTCTACACGATGGTATTGCTCCTGGTCTACGCTATTCTGTACGTCAGGGCGGTCTCGAATCGCATCGACTTCGTTCTGCCTCGCGAAACATCAATGACGATAGTCGCTGATTTTTTCGGACTTTCGGTGGAATTTTTCATGATCTTCGCGTCATGGTTGTACACGGCGTTGAGATCGAACGAGTTGAGAAAGATATTGAAGATATTTGAGAATGTATACAAGACTGCTGAATTAATCGGGATCGGCCAAA
The DNA here is from genome assembly GCA_951751655.1 of Ophion costatus. NCBI lineage: Eukaryota > Metazoa > Arthropoda > Insecta > Hymenoptera > Ichneumonidae > Ophion > Ophion costatus. Next base: position 41,260,190 of record OX632360.1, on the reverse strand, counting down.
ATAGCAACAAGTTAGTCAGAAGGCTCAAGATTCACGTGATTCTAGTAAATTTTATTTGGCTCTGTCTCTATTGCTCGGATCATGTGCTCCTCTGGGGCAACAAATCATTCAAACACAATATATGGATGCCGTTTAATTTGCTACGTATCGTGAGCCACAACGTTGTCATCATATTCGTCAATGCATTCCTCGTGGTCGAGAAATATTTCTACCTCTTGAATCGAAAGATCGACGAACTATCGGATGGCGAAACGACACTGACGATCATGCCCCGGAAACGTCAAAAATCGTCGAGACACTGGCGGTTAGTAGTACTCACAGGAACATCACTTCGATTTTGTTGAAACTTTTTTATGTGGAAGAGTATCAAAAACTAAGAGATACGTATTTTTTTTATCGGCGGAAAAACGGTTTTAAGAGGTGAAACGTACTCTCGAAAATAGGGGTGGTTTTCGTGTTTCATCGATAACGTTGTCGTTCTCGTCTCCGATGTATAGTACACGAAAAAAGAAACATTGTTGCAATTTGAAATTTTTTTGTATCTCGTACCGTTAAAACGTTATCGCCGAAAAACGAAAAACATCCCCATGTTTGAGGGTGCGTTTCACCGCTTAATACCATTTTTTCGCCGATAAAAAAAAATACGTGTCTCTTAGTTTTTGATACTCTGCCACATAAAAAAGTTTCGACAAAATCGGAGGAGGACACCAAAGTGATGTTTCTTGTCAGAAAAGTTCATTCATTTTGATCATAAAAGGAGGCTGAATTGAAATAGTGCAAGATAAATATCATATCAAATTAGAACATTGTATTTATTATTCAGAAGTGAAAAGACCATTCTCATTTCTCCAAACATTTCCCACAATCGAGGCCTGAATGTTATTAGTAATTAGCATCATCGCGATGTTCAATTGCAGTTTGCAGTCCTACGCAATGCCAGGTCCATTGGAGATCTACGGCCAGATGCATTCTGACCTCGTAACACTTACGAAAAAGATGTCAACGTTTTTCTCTCTCTCCATCATACTCGTGATGCTCGTACACCTCATCCAAATGGCGTCGGATCTTTACATTCTGTGTATGATGGTGAAAGCTCTCACTCACTGGACAGCAAGAGACATATTTGCATTGGGAATATTGTACTCTTGGTTTTTCATTCATCTGAGTCAGGCCGTGATCCTGTTCGGCATTCCCGATTCAACTACCAGCGAGGTCTTTATCATCAATCCAAACTGTAAAAAACGCTTTTCGCTGACTACGCTCACTGTTTGGGCTGCCAACGAATCATTTATTATGTTATGTTATTTTTGGAATTATTTATCCAGTGGAAAAAACGAAAAACGGTTTTAAGGGTTGACACGCATCCTAAAAAATGGGGATGTTTTTTCGTTTTTCGTCGATAACGTTTTAACGGTACGAGATATAAAAAAATGTTAAATGGCACCGATGTTTATTTTTTCGTGTACCATACATTAGAGATGAGAACGATATCGTTATCGACGAAAAACGAAAAACACCCCTATTTTCGAGGGTGCGTTTCACCCCTTAAAATCGTTTTTCCGCCGATAAAAAAAAATACGTGTCTCTTAGTTTTTGATACCCTTCCACATAAAAAAGTTTCAACAAAATTGGACTAGGACACCAAAGTGATGTTCCGTGTCAGAAATGGTTTGACGAAAAGAATTTTCCTTCTTTCTCGCCTCCACAAAAGTTTGAGAAAAATAGTTAATGAAAATACCACCCATTTTGCTATTCGTGCGAATGGAATGCCCATTGGTTTCGAACGGTTTTACCCTCACAGGCGAACCGAGCTGGAATACTATTGCACAAAATGCTTACGTCCGATAGTACTGAAAAATACGTCGACACGGTAAACTTATTTTTTTTCTATCCAATTAAGAATTATTATTCGATATTTCTTCCATACATTTATTGTCTTCCCAGGGACAGCTGCTATCACTTCGTTTGCTGCAGCGGAGAGTGGCCATCTCGTTGTGGGGATTGCTTCAAATGAAGCTCTCGGCGGTGCATACGGTTAAGTAAAAAAAAAACCATTAAGATTTTTCGTATAACCAATAAAGTTCAGTTTTCTACTATATGACTTTTAGCAAGGTAAACCAAGACATTATTTCCACGCGTCGATTGATCATGGCAATTTTTGTTGGAATCAGATCATCGGCACAGTAGGCACTTACATAACGGTCATGATGCAACTGGACAGCCAGAATCTTCAGCAGGATGCGACGAATACATCGATCATCGAATCTACGAGATCCTCCGAGGCCGCGTGAATACGAAAGACTACGGGGACTTATCATTCAATTACTCAATGTTGCAACTGAATGTACAGGAGCGCCAGAAAAACGATGCTAAGCAGTCAACACTGGATCCACACATCACTTCAATGTTATCTCAATATTCGGAACTCTTGACATTATGGAAAAATGTACTCCACGCATGCAAAATATACAATCGTGTTTTAATTTTCTCGTCACGTGATCAAAAGACGTACGTACGATTCATACGTGGTTTGGATTTTCGACGATTGATGCATAACTCGAAGGAGAGATGATGTCACCCTCTTCTTAATGCATTACCGAGCTTACGATGCTCTTCCAACGTCCGCTATATGCACTTCGACGTGATGGGGACGAGCGACGTACAGAGAAAGTGCATTCATTTGTTGCTCATGCATCATCGCGAATTACAACGTGCAAGAGCGTAGCGAGAAATAAACTAACGATGTTGACATCAATTGTACACCGATGGAAAAAAGTACTTAAAAAATTTTTTTCCTCGGTAAAAATCGTAATTCTAAAACTGTTATTGTCACGAAACGCGTTAAAAATTATTGCGTGTAAAACGACGGCACCGGAAACCGAAAATATTTTCCGACTGCCGAAATTGATGTTTACCGGTTTTCATCAAAATGCATTCCGCAGCTTGCAGAAGTCCTTGCATCGAATTTTCGAGATTCGCATGATCGTTGGAACCGTAAGTTGCCTGGGAATTTTGCGCGTAACGCTAAATTTCGGGTGCTTATCATCAATTGCATTTGGGTTTGTGTCTTCATTGGCGGCTATCATCAGCACTCAAAGTCACCATGTTACGCGAATCTAAATTCGAACCCTGAACGATTCCAATGTTATCCAACAGAAGCCGATAGGATTTTTCATGTATCCCATCGCGTTCTGCATGTTGAATTTGGCAAACAAAATATATACAGGGTGTCCCTCCTATATCTGCCACCTGAAATAACTCGGTAATTATCGACGTCACAAAAAAGTGTTCCAGACAAAAGTTGTATGGTGTGAAGGGGGCTATCAAATGTGACTAATTTTTTTTATTTCGGTGGAGGCGCTGACACTCAGTGAAGGTCACCTCTACTTTTTTAAAAATGGAATGGTACATTTTTTCAACCATCTTGTGGAGCACCTCAAGCCGTATAAAAAACATTGGGGGTTCAAAGTCGTTCAAGTACATTCATGGTCAGTATCGATGATACAAATCTAAATATCTTTGATCACTGCCAAATGTTTGGTCGTGATCCGAGATATTTAGATTTGTATTTCGTTTTAATAGGTGTTTAACGTGGGGACTCCTCAACAAGTTTCTGCAGGGCTCTGTACTATTCGGCCAAATTTCTCGGCATCAATCAAGTGAAGTGCTCAAATCTGAGACTTTTTTTACTCTTATTTGGAACTGTTTCTTGTTCCACATTTTCTTTATTTTTTCGTCGAAAGAGTGAAAATATCGCTAGGCGCCGAAATGCTGATTTTTATAATTACCGACTATGTCGGGTTACTAACGTATGTTCCGTGCTGCTGCTTACTTCGCTGATTTTTGGCTTTTGTCGAATGTCGGATTATACTAATCGTCAAGAATTTCGAGAACGCTCGGAATTACCGACTACGAGAAGCACTTCGTAAAACTCGGGATTTATGTTATTAAACTGGCTATACCAGTGTGAACGCTGAAAATTTGGGCGATTTTCGGGAATTTTTTGGAAGAAAAGTACTCAACTAAATGGTTCGGAAAATTAAGAATATATTTGGCTATATTTGACCTATATTGCATAATTTTTTCATAGAAAAATGTTGAGATCCAAGCGACCCATGCGCTGCTTTCGGAGGCGCAAAAAAAGTTCCTCTACTGCTGACATGATTCCGGCCGATTGAGTAGCCAAAACCGAAAAAGAAAAAAATGTCGTTAAACTGGACGGTATTTCCTGTACAATGACGTAGGATTTTCGAAAAATATCAAAATCAAACAAAATGGCGTAGTTATGAAAAAATAGTCTGTTTTCTAGCCTATAAAATGGTCGTTTTTTTTCAATGCCAAATCGTTAATTTTCATGCAATCTAAAATATCCTACGTCATTGTAGAGTAAGTATATTCAAGAGTACTCAGTTCAAAGTTCAAGTCAAGCGGATAATTGCTCTTTGAGTTACAATGTCAGCAAATTTGAAAAATCTCATTTCGAGAAAAACGAGTTTAAAGATTTAACGGGGGCATTTTATACCTACGAGCGGTTGCTCTTTAGACGACTGCCATTCGGGGAGTATTAGATATACGGCCTTGACCTTTTTACAGGATATTCTTGAAAGTATAAACTGTCGAAAAAGGCATAAAATGGATTTTTTTTAAAGTGTCACACTGGTAGAGCCCCTTAACTGTAGCGAAAGTACCAAACCTGAGGAAAGTGCCACAGTCGGAAAAAGAATATGAACTGAGGCTAGGAATCTTTTTCCTAGTAACTTCGAAATACGCAACGAATGTAGGGGAAAAGCACCATACATCGGATAGTTGCTTAATATCGGATAGTGCACTACCTCGAGTTTTTCTATAGCACTATCTGTTTTTTATTTTACACACTAATAATCGGTCGTAAGGTATAGGCACTGCAAAACTTTTGGTTGCCTAGCAACAAAAATATTACAACGGTGTACTGATGTTACTTTTGCCCGAAAAAGTTTTTTTTGCGTTAAAGAGTATTACTTTCATTGAGGTCAATCTAATTGAACGATGTTTTTGTTATTTTCGATCAATTAGAGCAGTTATTTTGTTTAATAAATGTTTTGTTTAATAAATAATAAATTATTTAATAAACAAAAAAATAATAAAAATATAATAATAAATAAATAAATAATTTTGTTTAATAAATAAATACTCGCAAAAATAGCAATATGTACAAAAAAGTGTTCCCATTTGACCACGCAAAATCATAATCTCGGATACTTAACCCAGCCTAATATTAGATATCCGTTTGTGCCAAAATGTTTCTACCTGATCAAGGATTAGCTCATAAAGACCGACTGTTTGATAATAACTACAAAATTAGAACAAAAAACGTTTTGCTTTTTTAAAATTATTTTTTCGTTATTCAAGTACGTGTGCTCATACATTTATGGAAGAGCGAACGATCCTCAACATTCGACAAACGGTTTGACGAAAATATTTTTTCTCGGGCTTTCACTATTCAAGTACCTGTCAAAAATCTAGGATATGCTGTTCACGTGTCCACGAATGATGGTCAATTTTCTCGGGCTCTGATGACGGGTTGAACTCGGGCTGGTGATATTGTAACTCCAATGTTTTGGTCACAACAAATAAACAAAATCTGCATTCGCTCATGGGTAAGTTGACACACCAGACGTCCGTGTAAGATGACACACTATGTCATCTTACCCTGCTGCGTATAAAACCGGATATAAAATAAGACTTCTTGTGTTATCAAATATAGAATGCCTGACTATTATCACGAATCTCGACACGTAGGAGCTGCTCACGAGAACACATGACCAAGACCAATGAAGCTGTAAAGAAGAATAGAATGGGTTGGCTTTTAGCATCCAAACATTTTAACATGCCTGTTAGAATGCATAACATGCATAGCATGTTAAAATGTTTGGATGCTACACTACATCTATGCTACACTACATCATTGGATGCTACACTACATCGTTACTATAGTAATGTTCCAGTACTTCATTGGAACGATTAACCGTTATGGATATACACTTGGCTTTAAATTCATTCGACGTGACTTATTTCACTAGTTGTCGTGAAATAAAAAGTATGTCATCTTAAGCACAACTCCCCTAATGGGTACAAGGGGAGCTTGCACAATGGTCATGATGCAACTGGACAGCTAGAATATTCTGCAGGATACGTCGAACTAATCAATGGAATGGTCTGCGACATCCTCCGAGGTCGCACCAGTCTAAAGACGTACGTCATCGGCGACGTATTACTTGATCACTTCAACATTGTTTTACTTTTTTCCACTCGTCCGCTGTTTTCGTTCCTACCGCACAAACATACCAAATGATGGCAATAGTCCCCCAATCGATTACGTGTCCGAACATCAAATGCAAGTTCGCAATTTGTCACTACTGACAGTCCATTCTATCCCCGTGTACGTCAAAACGTCTCCAACGCTCGTAACAACGAGAAGCAGTGGAACAACTTCTTCGCTGAGGCAATGATGGCAAATAGGATTCTGTACATTTACTGGAAAATCATAGGTCTGTGCCCTTACGGTTTGACCAATCGCGGGACCATTCGCATCTCCTACGTCGGGGCTGGCTACGCGATCGTCCTGTCCTCCGTATATATGTCTTTTTACCTAAGTACCAGAGAGGCCAATATGAAGCTATACATAACACAGCAAACCACGATGTCCAAAGTATCTGCCATGTTTGGTCACATGTTCGAGTGCTCCACAATCGTCGCAGTCTGGATATGGTTCGCTGTTAGTCAGCCTCGATTGCGCAGGATACAGAGATCCTTCGTGAAAATAATCGAGGCTCGCGACTCACTTGGAATTCGAATGGTTCATCGCAATTCAATGAGAAGAGCGCAGTACCGAGTGGCCGTCTGCAACTTACTTTGGTTCTGTATTTTCGCAAGTAGTATACTACATCGTTCATCGGACCTCGGTATTTCCGTCAGCGTGTTGTCCTCCATCGTCCATGTCGTGACTCCGAATTTTGTCATGTTTTACGTCGGAGTTATGCTGACGATACGCGATCAGTTTCGATCGTTCAACAGCAAGCTACGAGATATCTCCGTACTTCTCGATCCAACGGACATCGCTTTGGACGAGCCGATACGAACAACGAGATCGAAGAAACGCGGGTGAGCAAAGAGTTCCGCAATGAAATTGAATTGGATGTCCGTAAGATAAGGTTTGGCTGGGTGGCTTTTTACGATTGGGGTAGAATATCCACCAGTCGAATTTCCATCATCGAATATCTATACGTCGAATATCCATAAGTGCCAATATCCATGAGTGAATATCCCCAAGTGAATATTCATCAGTCGAATATGCATATGTCGAATATCCATAAGTGAGTACAGGGTAGAAATGAGCGCCAGAAACGGCGGGGAGTAGACAAATATAGTGAGTATTGAAGGTAAGTGTAGATTAGAAATGAGACAACAACAGTAGAAATAGACCGGAGATTCTCCGTCAGAAATCAGTCTGCTTCTAAACTACTTCTAAACCCAAACAAACTCACTTTTTCTCTACCTCCCGCCATTTCGGGCGCTCATTTATACTCTATACTTACCATCAATACTCACTATATTCCATTTCTGGCGCTCATTTATACTCTATACTTACCTTCAATACTCACTATATTTGTCTACTTCCCGCCATTTCCGGCGCTCATTCCTACTTTATACTCACCCTTTATAGTCACTTGTCTCTACCTCCGGCCATTTCTGGCACTCATTTCTACTCTATACTCACTTGTGGATATTCGACTTATGGATATTCGTACTTATCGATATTCGTACTTATGGATATTCCTACTTATGGATAATCGTACTTACTTATGGATATTCGACTTATGGATATTCGTACTTATCGATATTCGTACTTATGGATATTCGTACCTATGGATATTCCTACTTATGGATATTCGTACTTACTTATGGATATTCGACTTATGAATATTCGTACTTATCGATATTCGTACTTATGGATATTGGTACTTATGGATATTCGTACTTATGGATATTCGTACTTATGCATATTCGTACTTATGCATATTCGTACTTATGCATATTCGTACTTATGGATATTAGTACTTATGGATATTCGTACTTATGGATATTCGAACTTATAGATGTTCGTACTTATGGATATTCGAACTTATGGATATTCGTACTTATGGATATTCGTACTTATGGATATTCGAATTTATGGATATTCGTACTTATGGATATTCGAACTTATGGATATTCGTACTTATGGATATTCGTACTTATGGATATTCGTACTTATGGATATTCGTACTTATGGATATTCGTACTTATGGATATTCGTACTTATGGATATTCGAACTTATGGATATTCGTACTTGTGTACATCCGTACTTATTGATATTCGACTTATGGATATGCACTAATGGATATTCGACGACAGTGACTTTTTACACGTCTGGATCACACGAATGGTTTCCTCCGTACATGCATTTGGAGAAACGGTTGACACATTTCAGATTCGAAGCTCTCATTGCATCCGATCCATTGGCTGCACTTGGCCTCGTCCATACCGACATGATCAATCTCACAAGGTCTGTCATAGATTTTCTGTCACCACTGTTGGTTCTGACAGTCATTGGCCATTTGGTACACTCCTCATCAGTCATCTACAACGTAGGCCTCGGTGCGACGAGCGGAATGATGTGGAAACGTGAACATCGCATCAACTATGTCACACTTTCCCTTTGGTTTTTCATCCACATCACGGGAGTGATCGTCGAGATCGCCATTGCCGAATCAGTTACCTATGAGGTAGGTTCTTGACGTTTTATTCCACCGGCTGATGAAAACGCGTGAGCCCTGTTCACCTTGAATTCATCGAGACGTATATTTGATGAATTATTCGTAACAGGCGAACAAGGCAGGAGACCTTCTTCACGTAATTCTTATGCTACAACCAGCATCGAGAACCACGATTTCGGTAATCGTATGGAATTATATTCGTTTGTGGTCTGAATAGAATCTTTCATTCTAGGGCGATTGACAAATGTCGTGTCTTTTGACAGGCCAAGATGTGGTCTCTTCGACTGCTCCAGGACCCCTTGAGGATCGAACTTTTTGGCATACTCCAGATGAAGTATTCGGTCGTTTACCAGGCAAGTTTTTTTTAAATCTGAAAGTTACCTTGTGGGTGACACGTTTAAATGTAGGCCACCAAAATATTACGAAAATCAATCTGCCTCACATGTAATACATTCCGACTCGTGGTTCTTACGTGAACTGTCGGGTGTCGGATGATCTGGCTTTTTGTGCTTTTCGAGCTGTCGAGGTGATTTGCTTATATAAATATATCTATAGTTGGTGGTTGCATATGAAGCCGCCCCTTTTTGGGTGACATGAAACATAGTGGTTCGGGAGCGAATCAACGAACTGGTCAATTCACAGCATGCCTATTGGAATAGACAACCTTAGCTCATCTTTCGACCAACAATCGGATTTCACGCAGGAAGAATTCAGGTTCTTTACGGGTCATTCATTTATCTAGCGATTTTTTGACTCCTCGGTACGAGGCGAAGTGCCGAGCCATAAGCGTTGACTGCATCAATCAGACCAAATGGTAATCGGCAGGAGCGAAATCCGGGGAATACGGTAGGTGGGCAGCATTTTTCAGCTAACCGTTCCAAGTACTTATTTACTTAAAAACACGTTTAAAGTTTCAAAAGCACTTTATGTATAGTCTGATACGTCATTACAAATGTGCGTGTAACTTCGAGAATATTTGCCGGATTGAGAAGGAATTTTCTCTGTGTGTACTTAAATATATGTACATATCGAAAAAAAAAGAAAACGTTTTTTCGAAAATTTTAACTGCATATGACTCCTTGAGCAATCGCCTGGCGTTGTACCACTACAGAATCAACACGTGGCGATTCTCCCATTGCTCTACTCGTGTTGAGCTCGCTGCAAACGCATCAGTTGCAGTCGATAACGATGTCCAGTAATGGTTTCCGCCTGTTCAGCAGCTCGTAATACCCGACATCACTATTTTGGATGGTCTTCCGCGGACTTTGTTTACTATAGAGAAATCACCACTCCGGAAGCGGCCTAACCATTCCAAACAATCGTCACCTATCGTGTTTTGGTGGGATTCTATGGACCTATCATCGGGTGTTTTGCCAACTTATGATTCGAAAAGATAGTGTACCTAACGCCGTCTGTTGCCAGCGGGTGGTTTCATATGCAATCACCTAATAGATACGTAATAGGTATTGGAATATGTGTCTATGTTGGCCTACACCTACATATTATTTTGATGTCAGATTTGCAGCGCCTCTGTCGGCTACGTTACCATTATGATGCAATTGGACGAACTGAAACACCAGGAAAATGATACCGAGCTGTCAAGAATCGATTCGTAAATCCCCTTAATGCTATCTCAATATTCGTTGTGCTGTAGCTTACGAAAAAAATGTATTTCACGCATAAATAATATAAAATGGTACGTTCATATCTTGGCGAGCGAACAAATGATGCAAGAAAAATAACAGAATGATTCATACGTAGGGAAGTGCTCAAGATGACATAGTCAGCTAAGATGACATCTTCTCAGTATCTGTTAAAATACTTGCGCTCTACGAGTGAAGCTGTGAAGAAAAATAAAGTGAGCGGGCTCTTAGCATCCAAATGCTAACACTTGCATCGGCATTATACTAATGTTCCAGTAAATATTGGTTGCTATAACCTAACCTTCAAGGGGTCTTCACACTTTAGACGCTAAAAAAGGCTATTTCCATACATTTTTCAGATAGGTTTATATGATAGATATTGAAATAAAAGTTGTCACACTTAATAAATACACTTTCGAAATACATTTAAAAGATTGTTCTTATATATTTATGTAACCTAAACAAACTTTAAACGCGTTTTTCTCGCAACAACGTCTTTCGACGGTTTGTTGATAAAATCTTCGAACCTACTGAACCAATCCTTATGAAATTTTTACTACATATTCCTTACAACTATCTATAAGTTATAGTGCATATCAAGGATTTTTTAAAATTTTATGTTAACTTTTTTTTTCCCAACAACGGTGAAAAAAACACGTTTTTCGTTTGGGTTTTCGAAAAATGTCCTCCATTTCGTTATTTTTGTATATATAAAAATCGTACGATATGCGCTGTAGCCATTAACATACTGAATCTAAAACCGTTTGTTTTTTTTCTTTCGGACGAACCTTCTTCGAGATTTCATCAACAGTGTAGATCTACATTTTTTAGGGCATTTTTTAACTACCATTTTCATCTATAAATAGTGACTTAAATAAATTTAAAAAAGTTTCGTTACGTATTTCAAAATTGTATTTATTTAGTGTAACAACTTTTATATCAATAGCAATATCTCAATATCAGTATATCAATATCAATATATCAATATCAATATATCAATATCAATATATCAATATCAATATATCAATATCAATATATCAATATCAATATATCAATATCAATATATCAATATCAATATATCAATATCAATATATCAATATCAATATATCAATATCAATATATCAATATCAATATATCAATATCAATATATTAATATCAATATATCAATATCAATATATCAATATCAATATATCAATATCACTATATCAATATCAATATATCAATATCACTATATCAATATCAATATATCAAAATCAATATATCAATATCAATATATCAATATCAATATATCAATATATCAATATATCAATATCAATAAATCAACACCAATATATCAATATCAATATATCAACATCAATATATTAATATCAATATATCAATATCAATATATCAACATCAATATATCAATATCAATATATCAATATCAATATATCAACATCAATATTTCAATATTAATATATCAATATCAATATATCAATATCAATATATAAACATCAATATATCAATATTAATATATCAATATCAATATATCAATATCAATATCTATAATGTAGACCTATCAAAAAAATTCACGAAAATATCCTTTTTTAGCGTCTAAAGTCAGACCTCTTAAGGAAAGTGCATAACTCAAGCGAATGATGGCTCATCGTCGACTTAATGGATTGTTGGGTTTACGGCGTACTTCCAATATTGAATATGTCAACTTCAACGTAATGACGGAGAGAGCATGCGTTAATTCGTTGGCTGTGCATTATCGTCGGTGGTTGACAAGCAGAAGAGCTTAGCGAGAAATGAAACGGGAATGTTCACGTTTGTTGTACTTTCCTAAAAACAGAAGCATTTGAAAAATATCTTTGCTATCGTAAAAAAACGGATATTAATCAATGTTGTGATTGCAAAATGCGGTTAAGTTAATGGTGTGCCGAATGGCAATGTCGCGAAATAAAAATATTTTTAGACTGCCGAAGTGGATGTACATCTACTGGAAAATTCTCGGCTTGTGTCCTTTCGAGATCGTCGAAAGCAGCACAATAGTTTACACGCGCGGTGGATTGTTGTGCAATACGATATTGATACTGTTTTATTTGTTTTTGTACTGGAGAGGTTCGGAAAAACGTCTTCACAGCAAAAAGCCGGACGAGACTGGAATGACTATCGCTGTTCACTATTTCGCATTGTCGATGGAAGGCTTCATGGCTATCTCGACTTGGCTATACCTCGCGTTTCGGCAGAACGAATTGAAGAGAATAGTGAAAACGTACAAAATTATCGACGCGTCTTTCCGAGTAATCGGGCTTGATAAAAATTTGAACAAAGTTTTTCGAAAGTTGAAAATTTTCTTCGTCTCCGTTAACCTAATTTGGTTTGTGTTCTACTGTGGTGATTTTGGCATTATTTACTACTATAGCCTGCTCAATTCCGATATCTGGATGCCACTGAGTATTCCTCGTATCGGAACCCATAATGTGATGTTTATATTCGGCGCTGCTTTGGTGATAATTGGAAAGCTTTTTCATTGCTTGAATGACAAAATTCATAATTTATCGAATGAACCCCCCTCGACGTTGGGATGCCCTCAAGGACAGCAGCGATGTCACAACACTCGGTCAGTGATGTTGAAATGAAATCACATTGGCATACTCTATGAAATCTCCGGATACGGTGCGATCTCTAACCATTGTGAATCTTATAGTAGACTGCGGTCGTACGTGCCTCCAGCTCCGTTGGAGATTTATGGTCAGATGCATTCGGATCTGGTAACGCTTACGAAAATGATTGCGAGCTATTTCGCGGTGTCGGTTCTACTGGGAATGCTCGCCCACGTAATCATTGCGACTGCGGATATTTACATACTTTCCTACTCGACGGAACAGATATTGCATGGAGTCAAGGAGCAACTGGAATTTGTCCTAACATGCAGCTGGCTCTGCTTCCACGTTACCGCGATGGTCGTTGTGGTGATCATCGCCGATACAACTGCTAGCGAGGTACTTGCTGACCTCACAACAACCAAGAAATCGGCCTAATCTGACAAATGTTACGCTTAATTTTAATTTTGCTATTAATATTTTTCTGCATTACCTACCGCTGTTGTGACTGAGGGGAGAGATAGCTTCAGGCGAGGAAAAATCTGCTGATTTTCATGATTTCTGTCTACAGGAAAGATTTCATCATTGTTGAGACTTAGGGTATGTTTTGGCAGATATATTGCTTTTATTTATTGTTAATAATCTTTAAAAATGGCGGAAGTATGGCACGTACTTCTAAACGGGTTGCGACGGATGCTGTCAGACGACATGACACGTAGCGTCGTTGTGATCAATCTGAAAAACAAACAACGAATATTTTTCTTTCTTTAACACTCATACGCAGAATGTGAACAAAGAAAAAGTGAGAAATGATGAAATTCGATGAAATGCTAGGCTTTGAAACAAAAAATTGAATTTTCCGAAAAATGGCTACATTTGTTAATAAAAAATACTATTTTGTAACTTTCAAAAATCATCTAGGATCATGTTTTAGAGAATAGGGTTAGAGAGAAAAGCAGATTAATTGTTTCCGGCTGTGATATTAGTTGTGTAAGCAGATAAACTGTTTTTTGGAATTGTGATACCAGTTCTTCAAGCAGATTAATCGTTTTGGACTGTGATATTAGTTGTTTAAGCAGATCAATTGTTTTTTTGGTATTGTGATACTAGTTGCTTAAGCAGATCAATTGTTTTTGGGGGTTGTGATACTAGTTGTTTAAGCAGATTAATTGTTTTGTGGGCTGCGATATTAGTTTTTGAAGGAGATTAATTGTTTTGGGCTGTGATATTAATTCGTTAAGCAGATTAATTGCTTTGGGCTGTGATACTCATTCGTTAAGTAGATTAATAGTTCTGGGCTGTGATACTAGTTGGTTAAGCAGATTAATTGTTTTAGGCTGTGATACTAGTTGATTAAGCAAATTAATTGTGCTAGACGGTGATATTAGTTGTCTAAGCAGATCAATTGTTTTTTTTTTGGATTGTGATATTAGTTGTTTAAGCAGATTAGTTGTTTGGGTTTGTGATATTAGTTGTTTAAGCAGATTCATTGTTTTGTGATCTGTGCTATTAATTTTTGAAGCAGATTAATTGTTTGGGGCTGTGATACTAGATGTTTAAGCAGATTAATTATTCTGGGCTGTGATATTAGTTGGCTAAGCAGATTGATTGCTTTGGGCTGTGATACTCGTTGGTTAAGTAGATTAATTGTGCTAGGCTGTTATACTAGTTGGTTAAGTAGATTAATTGTTTTGGGCTGTGATACTAGTTGATTAAGCAAATTAATTGTTTTGGGCTGTGATACTAGTTGATTAAGCAGATTAATTGTTCTGGGCTGTGATATTAGTTGTTTAAGGAAGTTTATTGCTTTTCGGACTGTAATACTAGCTGTTCAAGCAGATCAATTGTGTTAGACTGTGATATTAGTTGTTTAAGCAGATCAATTGTTTTTTTGAGATTGAGATACTAGTTGTTTATGCAGATTAATCGTTTTGGGTTGTGATATTAGTAGTTTAAGCAGGTTAATTGTTTTCTGGGTTGTTATATTAGTTGTTAAAGCAGATTAATTTGTCCAGGCTGTGCTACTAGTTGGTTAAGCAGATCAATTATTTTTTTGGGATTGTGATACTAGTTGTCTAAGCAGATGAACTGTTTTGGGTTGTGATATCAGTTGTTTAGGCTGATTAATTTTTGTTGGGCTGTGATACTAGTTGTTTCAGCAGTTTTTAAGTGTACTTTTAAAAAATACCATGCAACAGCCAAAAGTAGTAGTGAAACATACCCTAAGTCTAAGAAATGGTGAAGAAATCTCTCCTTTAAAAAAAAATAACGAAATGAAGCAAATTTCTTCCTCGCCAAAAGATATCTCCTCCCTGAAAAAAGGTAGATCGAAACACCGAACGATCAATTCGTGAAAGAGTTTTCTTTTCTTTTTTTGAAACACCCGGTCGAGCTATATTTTGCCGATTCCCATTTTCGGAAACATCGCCACATTATATGAATTTCATGTTGACCAGGCCAATCGAGGTGGACAAATGCTGCATCAAGCTCTTTTGTCGAAGAATGCTCAAAAATACATAGACACGGTAATTATTTCTTCGTGATTCCAATGAGAAAAGGACACTTGTCTTTAAGCATGCTTCGACATCGGTCTTCATATTACACACTGATTACATTTCAAATGGAAATTATTGATACATTTTTCTGCATCGGTTATTTCTTACAGGGGCAACTCCTTTCGCTTCGCTTACTGCACAGACATCTGACGATATCACTGTGGGGTTTGATTCAAATGAAGTCCTCGATGGTGCACACGGTAACAAAATAAGAGGGCCATAATCCGGAGGAGTAAAAATTCGTTCATTTTTAATGATACCTTAACATTTCAATTCGTAATTTCATAAAGTTATTCCTTTGATTGATCAGATTGCCGGAACGATTTGCACTTACATAACGGTTATGAGGCAGTTCGACAATAGCGAAAATTTGCGGCGGTCGAAGACGTTCAACGAATCAATCGTTAATTCGACATACACCTCGGGCCCTTATTAGTACTGCGGAAATGTACCAATTCAATGATTATGGAGCGATTTGTGGTGATCACGTCATACCCTAATGGGCATAATGACTGAAATGGCCGTCATATATCCAAGCAGTGATAGGTGAAGGGGGAAGACGTCTAAAGGTGTCTTTCCTCTTAATTTTTTTATTAGAATTGCGCTCCAAATGAGCTGCTTCAGGTACGTCCACGCGGCAACGACTTTTTTCCTTCGCATATCATGTGGGAAACGACGGGACGTAAATTTAATTATCATCCTTGTACAGGCAGCGATCAGGTCCACAAATATTTTTAGAATTTTGACTCGTGACATTTTCAATTACCCGCCATCCTGCTAGTATTTAATATTCTCGTTTATTTTCGTTCAGCTACTTCCATTCGGTCTTTTTCTCATAATTCTTACCATATTGGTCGTTTATTTTTTGTTGAGATCAACAGCCTCGTTATCGCGTACCTAACGATAAAGGCCTCTTGAATCAGGCTAACCAAACTCAAAAAATGACACACTTTTCGTTAGTATATTACTTTATTCTACGATCTAGCGACGGATTTTCCGAAATATCAAATTAAAACAAAATGTCGCGTGTTCAAAGTGACAGTCTTGATTGTTGTGAAAAAATGGGCCATTTTCGATTATCAAATCGGAAGTATACGGCGAAAAAAAAATTCGCTTAAATACTACGTTTTTACATCGAGAAATGACTAAAAATTTCAGAAAGGTCGATGCAGTCGTTTTTTAAGATATTTAGCGGACCAATTTTGAACACGTACTTACGATAAAAAAAGCGTACAAAGTTTTGAACGACGCTCCGAGTGTACCGACGGCCGTCAACATAGTAGCCTGTCAATTTGACAAAATGACACATGTCAATATGTCAATTTTTTAAATAATTTGTCAATTTTGATCCGGCTACCTTTCAATTTTCAGGGAACATTTATAACACGATATACAGTCAAAATAAATTGGTTTTGCAAAAAGTGATTTTTCGACTTTTACAGGTAGGCGTAACCCCTTAATGTATTCAAATTAGCTATCGGAATTTCCATCTGACATGACGTTCGATTGCCTATCGCCACCAAAAGTGACATCGTTCCACGATTATTGTCACCCTTATCATCGAAATTAAATATGGAAGTTATACTATTGTGTGATATAAAAAAAAATCATGCACTTTTTAATGTAACCCATTCTTTGGTTAAAATTAACATAAATTAGGCAGAATAATAATAATTAATGCACACAAATAGTTTTCGTGGCTCGTTGATAAATATTGGATACGTCCGACAATACGAAAATAAATGAATGATTGAATAAACGAAAAACGTTATTTCTTCCGTGAACCAATTATCTCTAATTTTATCCCTTGATCACTTTCCCCTCTGCCTTTGTCCGTTTTTACTTCGCTGCAAGAAACAAATAACCCGATCGATCAGCGTCGTGGCAGACTTTATCGTGAGCCACCTTCTTTCGCACGGTTTTGCCGTATATTTTTTTGTAGCTGATGGAAGCTCATTATACAGGTTGAACGATCTCTGCTAATTAGGTGGAAATATTGGGGCCGGGATAAATGGCAATTGTCACAGAGCGATTCTCATTTATTGAAAAGCCTTGCCTCTGTAGGGGAGTTGTGCTTAAGGATGTTGAGTCCCTATGAAACATGTTAATGTTAATTGTTCAATAAATAGCTTCTTAATCGTCATGAAATTTTTACACGACCTCCTGAATACTTCATGTAAAAACATACCAAATTTTCAGAATTCTATCATCATTACTTCAACCTCCTTAAGGGTTGAAATAAAAAATGATAAGAAAATACTGGAAATTTGGTATGTTTTTGTATGAAGTATTTAAGAGGTCGTGTTGAAATTTCACGACAATTAGGAAGCTCGTTATTAAAAAATTAACATTTTGTTAAGAACATTTTTTAAAAGAAATTAAAAAAAATTTATCAATAAACTTCGTTTTGTTTCCGTTGCTTTCAGTATATTGTAGATATTATAAAATTGAGAGGTCAAAAAAAAAAGTTATTGCAAAGTTACATCAGTTTCCATAAAACAACATTTTATTTGTGAATGTTAATTGTTCAATAACGAGCTTCCTAATTGTCGTGAAATTTTTACACGACCTCTGAAATACTTCATACAAAAACATACCAAATTTTCAGAATTTTATCATCATTTGCGATTTGGGCCTCAACATCCTTAAGATGACATACTTTTTCTTTTACTGTAAATATTTAAATTAATAACGTCATATGAACTTTAAATCGAGCTTATATTCATAAAGATATATTATTGTAATGAAATAAAATCAGTTTCAAGATATTAGTGAGATAGACAAAAAAAAAGAAAAAAACCACATGTTAGGTTAGGTTTGCCATAAACTAAAGGTTAGCTTATGGCAAACGATATTTATTGGAACGTTATTATAGTGACCATAAAGTGTCGCCTACGGCACGTTAAAATGTTTGGATGCTAAACACAGTTCATTCTATTCCCCTTTACAGCTTAAGGGTCGAGATAACCTTAGGCAAAGAAAAAAATTGCAGGTTTTCATGATTTTCTTTTAAAGGAAAGTTTTTCGCGGCTTATTCACACGCCTGCCGCAGGAATAATTTAGGGTGTGTATAGGGGGATGATCTTGATTGCCTCCTCGATTGTAGTGTGTGTAGGCAAGCAAGGGTAAGGAAACTGCTTTTTTCACCATTTTTTGAGACTTAGGGTATTTTTTATTGCCACTTTTGCCTGTTACATGGTATTGTTTTTTTTTAATTAATCTTTAAAAAAGGCGAAGGTATGGCACGGTCTTCTAAGTGGAATGCGGCGGATGTTGTCGACGGCGTGACGCGTAGCGTCAGCGGGACTAATCTGAAAAAAGAACAATGAAGATTTTTCTTTTATTAACACTCATATGCAGAATATGAACCAAGAAAAAGTGCGAAATGGTGATAAATGATGAAATGGTACGCTTTGAAACAAAAAAATTGAATTTTCCGAAAAAAATGGCTCATCGTGCGAAAATTAAATAGGTCTTTATCTAATTTTCAAAAAAATGTAGGTTCATGTTTTAGGGAGTGAGGTTAGAAAGATTTATACCAAATCTCATTAGAATTGGTCGATTAGTTTTTCTGCTATACGTCACGCCAGTTTTGAAAGTGCAGTTTAAAAGGGCGTGCCTCCGCCACTTTTAAAGATTAATAATTTTAAAAACCATGTAACAGCCACAAGTAGACATAAAACATATCCTACGTCTCAAAAATGGCGAGGAAATCTATATATATATTTTTTTCTGCAATGAATGATGAAAAAAAGGATTATCGCGTAACATGGTCGATGTTATAAAAAATAGCGCTCGTTTGGCTTGACACATATTCATATTTGTCATCAATAGCCTATGATTATTATGTTTGCAACGATCACGTCCGCAACAACGATGTGGCGAGTGAGACGAGAGAGAAAACAACCGATTTACAATTGGATAGAAGAAATTCCGCTGAAGCAATTTGATTAATTGCGCGGGCCACTTTCGTATATTGCAAATTTTCCTATCTCCGTGTATCGACCCGCTTGCTGCAAATAAAATTAATGCAATCAATGACGCAGCGCAACATTGTTACCCATCCGTCACTGTGGAGTGGCCAATTTATCGCGGTGGCAAGAACGAACGAGGACGATAATTTGATAGAATCGGAAAGACGTGAATCCCCTCCAATGACCCTCCCATGTTCGTTCAATCCAAGTATAACCGTGCCTCCGTAATCTCGCATCACTGAACTTCGAGTAGCGACTAACAAGGAATATCCCTTAGGTGACACCCTTCGATTTTGTTGAAATTTGGATATGTTATAAAGTACCGAAAAATAAACGATACCTATTTTTTTTTATCGGCGGAAAAACGGTTTTAAGGGGTGCAACCACCCCTCGAAAAAGGCATCTCTAGGGTGGTTCACCCCGTAATTTTTTTTGCAATGTCACTATAGTGGATTTTTCATTGCTTCGGATTAGAAGAATTTTCGTTTTCGTTTTATAAAAATCAGTGGACTCCTTGTGTGCGAAACTGCTATATTACCCCTAGAGATGCCTTTTTTTGAGGGGTGGTTTCACCCCTTAAAACCGTTTTTCCGCCGATAAAAAAAAATACGTATCGCTTACTTTTCGGTGCTTTATAACATATCCGAATTTCAACAAAATCGAAGGTTGCCACCTGAGGGATGCTCCTTGTAAGATATCGAGCCTTGCGCAAATTGTTTTATGGCGCGAAAAAACGGAGTACGAAAATAGGACTGTTTTTGAATCATTCTCGAGGGTCGAAAAACCAAAAATTGTGTGCAGGAAATTAAAATGGGAGTGCAATTAAAATTGAAGGACATTCGGATGACGAATTAGTGAAAATCATCGAAATATCGTCTGCTAAAAACGTTTGATTGCATTTAAAAAAAAGATTCGATCCATCCAACGATTAATGTTGAATTATGCTTAACGTATCGCGCCGATAATTATTGGCAAATTGATCCAGTCATGAGTGTACGAGTGGCGAGACGGAAAAAGCGAACTCACGATTTCTTCGAGGACCTGGAGAGTGTGGCATGGCTCTGGCGTGTCATGGGAGTGTTTCCATTCACAGTTAAAGGTCCATTGGGAATGAGAAGATACGACATAAGCAAATTCTTCGCTGTTTACAGCTTATTAATATTCGGAGCGTGCGCTGGCAATTTCACTTACGTAATAATAAACTTCGATTATTATTTCAGGTATTTGATTTCAAGTTGAAATTATTTGTTTGCTTTAAGGGAGGTTTCTACTTTGTTGGCCCAAAAAATTTTCGATTTTTCATCAATTTTTTATGCGAAAAATATTAAATACAGAACGTTGAAATTTGGTGTCTACTGGGCGGTATTTATAGAACATGATAACATTTTTCAAAGTTTAAAAAAATTGTCTTGGTCCGAAGTGCTGTACACTGCCGTGTTGTTTTTTAAATAAATAAATAAATATATTTCTGTTAATCTCAATGGAAAATGAACAAACGGCTAGAAGAATTTTTCAATTGGCTTTAAGTTTCGTAAGAAAAAGTCCCAAAAAGAGTTAAACGCTCATAACTCCCTCAATTTTCAACGGACCTACTCGAAATTTTCAGAGAATATTTGTCAAAGGTTATAGTATAAGACTCCGTCGAAAACGAAAAATCGATTATCTAAAAAAATCCAACTAGGTGTAACCCCTTAAGCATCGGTTCTTCCCGATACAGCAAAATGAATTTTTTTGGTCCAACAAAGTAGAAACCTCCCTTAAATTATAAAAAATATAATGACATAGCGTAACAATGATGTTTCAATTTTGTTCCAATTATTAGTCGAATTTAATTTGAAATCGAAATTTAAGTCGAAAGTTCACCGTAAAACTATTATGGAGTGTGAAAATGGATATGAGATCGCACGGTCATATTTCTTTTCCCCATAGGAAAAGCGGCTTCCGTATAACTTCAATGACGATTTTAGTAAGATCGATAGGGAACATCGTGTGCGTCTTTCTTTCCACTGTTTATCGAATCCAACACTACAGGGAGGTATATTGTCAGTGTCATCAAATTCCGCACGAATTTGCCTTTTCCCACGAACTTCCATTTTTTTTCCCAATCTATTGTAGCTGGCAAAATCGGTTACCAAATTGCCCGAGCAAGTTCTCATTTTGGAAAGAATGAATTGTCGATCAAATTACGTGTCAAGGATCAGAGCTATTAGTGTCTACGTTTGGACGTCGCTCGTAATCGTCGTATCTTTGATGGTTTACGATGTCACGGTTGCTCGGCGTTATCATCAAATGTCAGGCTTACATCAAATAACATCATGTTGTTGAATTTCACATTGTCGAAGATTTTCTATACCTTTTCTTTCGTCTCGTCCAGTATGTCTATAGAGTACGTGCTTTGGAACATTGGCCTGATGATACAGGTGATGAATCTCACGGTTTTCGCGTCACTGGTAGCCCTGCTCGGCCTGAACCTTCGTATCCTAAACGATAAAATACGAAGTGTCGTTACGAGGGCTAACGTATCCTCGCCGAAGGTAACTTCTTGCCTCATTCGGAAGATATTGCCATTTGGAATGTGAGGAACGAGGAAAAAATAATTTTCCAGGTGCTCGTGACATCAGACATCTGTGCTGAAAATTTGCGTGCGTTGTCGAAACTTCATTTCGCAATGTGTGCACTCGGTAAAAAAATGAATCGCATTTATGATTGGGATATTGTGAGTAATGTACATATATCTATATTGTGTTATCCAAAATAAATGACCGATCGATTAATTAAATCGGGTAATTAACGACTTAGCGAAACGATGATGTGATCGTTGACATCATTGCCGGAGACGTGTACCACATGGTCTTTAAGGAGTTTGGAGCGTTAGCCACAATTTAAGAATAAAATTGCAAAAGATATATGTTATTGTCTAGACTATAATGAGTGTTTACGAATTTTTTGAAAATTATCCATCACGAAACATCAGAGATAAAAAATAAGATGTTAACGCTACGGATGATGTCATTTTTGGTGGTTATTTAGCATCAAGATGAAACATTTCTAACAACGTATTAACGCAAACTAAACCTTTGTGAACATTTGAGAAAAAACTCCATCTTGTCTATCGTAAACCATATACAGGGTGTCCCAGAACTGATGGTAGTCTCTGAAATGGGGGGTTGGGGGTGAAATTCTGAGTCGATTGATATCAGTATGTATGGGTCTTAGATCAACCCCTGAATTATTATTAATTTTTAAAGGTGGGCCAATCATGTGCGCCCGATGAACCAGCGTACGTCCGTTACGCGCGTGTAGTGGGGGCTGGCGGGAGCACCGCACCTGATTGGCCCGCCTTTAAAAATAAATAATAATTCAGGGGTTGGTCTGAGACCCATACATACTTATATCAATCGACTCAGAATTTCACCCTCAACCCCCCACTTCAGGGACTACCATCAGTTCTGGGACATCCTGTATATTCAATATTAAATCATCAACATGAAAGATCCTTGATGAAAGATTGCGTGTCTGGCGAATGAAGAGCATCCCAAACTCAGTGTCCGCGACTTTGCCGTGTTCAGGCAACACTCAATATTAATTAATGGCAATAATAAATAATCTCGTGACAAATATAAATAGGCATTATTAAAAATGGCTCAAAATTTCATTCTGAGTTGTATACAACATTCACTGATGCAGTTTTTAAAATAATAATCATCGATAATGTTATACCTTATTAAGTTGGTAGTTTTTCACGAAACAAAAGTTTTTTAATTTAGGTAATAAATATATTCATAAATTTGCCCTTTAAATATATGTCTTATGAAAAATTAGCTTTTACGGAATAAATCTATAGCTCGTGTGGAATTTCTGAGGTTCATTGAAAAAAATGCATAAACCTTAATAGCTACTGAAAAGTAGTCGAGACTAAAAAGTCTCGAAAGACTGACTGAAAACAGAGAGAGAATCCCGAGTCGAAATTTAGACCCTCCTTTGAATGCTCGAGAACCTATTTCCTTTGTAACGCACAGACCGCCGCCCTCCTTTGAATCCCCTTGAACCTATTAGGAGAAATTTGCACCGTTGGCGACCCTCCTTTAGCCCTACTGAACCTTCTATTCAACCTCCTGAGCCTCCTTTAGGCCTATGGGCTCGGCCTGCGTGAACCTACACAACCTCGTTTTGGCCTAAAGTCCTATCTGTACCCTACAGAACCTCCTTTGAATCCAAAGCAGAAGGAAAATGAAAGATTGGATCCAAAGGAGGTTCTGTAGGGTCAAGCTATATCTGAAAAATAAATTATATGTGTGAATTAAAAATATGATGTTTGATTATTTATTATAAGATTGATTTATTAATTCGAAACATATACATACATTCTCACAACTATAAATTATTTCGTGT
Organism: Ophion costatus; assembly: GCA_951751655.1. Classification (NCBI taxonomy): domain Eukaryota; kingdom Metazoa; phylum Arthropoda; class Insecta; order Hymenoptera; family Ichneumonidae; genus Ophion; species Ophion costatus. The sequence goes on along the minus strand of OX632360.1, from coordinate 41,236,242 downwards.
AACTGAAAATATTTTTTAATTATAATTATCCCTTCTTTGGAATATCGGTGAACTGCGGATGGGCGAGAAGGGGGGGGGGGAAGCGGAGGGCAGCATATTGAAGTAGGCTTAAAGGAGGGTTAGTAGGGTCAGAAGAGGTTTAAAGGAGGGCTAGGAGGCTCTGCGAGCCACCGGTGAAAGGAGTCAAAGGAGAGTTAGTAGGGCGAAAGGAGGTTTAAAAGAGGGTCTGTAGGTTTGCGTAAGCATTAAATCAGGCTCACTAGGGCTTAAAGAAGGTTCAGATGAACCTACTAAACCTCCTTTGAGTGAAAAAGTCCAATTTCTGCCACTTTTGGAGGTTCAGTAGGTTCTGATATACATGTTTTTGAGATTTCCATTTGAACCTCTTGAACCTCCATTGAATGACAAATTGGGATCGCAAGGAGGTTTAAAGGAGTGTCTAAATTTCGACTCGGGAAAGAGCTTCGTGCGTAATAAGAGAAAAACCATTTGTTAATTACAGATTATTAATGTCGTGATCGCTTTTGTTGTTATGAGCACAACCCTCTATTACATCTTTTACGAAGTTAACCGGGATGGTGAAACGAACATAATTCGAATTATTTCCTACATCCAGTGGGAAATTTTTCACATATTTCCGATTATAATTATTGTTATCGCCTGCAATTTAACATCGTGCCAGGTAAATGCATATTTTAAGAGTCCGAAATACGACAAAACGAAGGTGAATGTATACTCGAATTTCATGGACAGAGCTGTCGCGCTGGAAAATTAATTCACGAGATACGAGTGGAAAAGTCGGATTCGCGATTGTACGAAGCGGTTAAATCGTTCTCCTTGCAGCTCCATCATCAGAATCTCCAATTTACAGCCCGTGGCTTTTTTCCCATTAACTCAGCTCTTTTACAAACGGCAAGTTTTGTTTTCTTCCGACAGAAACAACCGTGAGTTATTTATATGCTATATTTCAAATTTTTTAATTTTCGTTTCCAGATGATCGGAAAAATCACCACTTATCTGGTAATTCTCATACAATTTGAACCAAGCCTGGAATAACTTTTTGGACTGCAGGAATATCCGGAAGAGAAATATCGAAATTTCTGCGTCAATGCTAGACAAATTTATTGAAACGGATCTACGGCAATACAATTATATTTTTATAAATTATATTAAAACAAAAACTAGTTTTATAAATTATATTAAATTATGGAATACTTCTATAAATTATATCAAATTATAAAATATGCTTATAAATTATATTAAATTAAAAATTAGTTTTATAAATCATATTAAATTATAAAATACTTTTATAAATTATATTACATTATGGAATATTTGTATAAAATATATTAAATTATGAAATATTTTTATAAAATATATTAAATTATAAATTATTTTTATGAATCATATTGAATTATAAAATATTTTTATCAATTATATTAAATTGTGAATCTTTTTTTTTCATTTGGAGAGGCCATATTCGCAACAATTTTTCCCAAGTGCATCGTAAACGTGACCGTTCAGCGATTCGTTCGTAAAAGTGATGCATTGACGAACGTCGCCTCTCTTGCGCAAACGAACCTTCCGGACGAATAAATAATGAATAAAATAGTTTTTAGTTTCCTTTTTTTCTGATGCAAAAGACATTTGTCACGTTCGTGAGCTCGAGTTATTTGATATTGTGACAACTGAACGAACTCACTCGAGTGCACTCACGATAATTTCGTTTCATCGGTAAAAGTATCGTCTCGTAGCAACGTCGTGTCACACGTTATAGCCATTGAAATGCCTCTTAGTACCGAGGTATTCATTGAGCGCGGGAAAACCTAGTGCGAGTACAGGGTCGTACCTGAAGACCATGCCCGAGAGAAATTCGCGATCGTCGAAGTGTTCGATGGCACCGGCGAAACTACAAAAATCATGGGCCAAAAGTCAGTGAGAGGCAACAAAAAAAAATTTCCGTATAACATTTGTATGTCTTGTCTAAAAATTTCCTGAATTTTTTTTTTCCTATGAACATGTGATTCCGTCTCTGAAAATTCTCTAAAAAATGTTTTTCTCTAAATTCTTTTCTCTAAAATTTCTTCTCTAAAAATTTGTCTAAAATTTTTTTGCTAAATTTGTTTTCTCTACATTTTGTTCTCTAAAAATCTTTGTCTAGAATTTGTTCTCAAATTTTTCGCTCTAAAACCTTTTATCTAAATATGTTTCTTTTAAATTTTTTGTCTAAATTTTTTTCTCTAAAAATGTTCTAAAAATGTTTTCTCTAAAATTGTTTTCTCTAAAATTTCTTCTCTTAAAGATCTCCTCAACAAATTTGTCCCTTTAATTTGTCTCTTAAATTTATTTTCAAAATTTTTTTTCTCCAAAATCTTTTCTTTAAAAATCTTTCTCTAGAATTTTTTCTCAACAATGTGTTGTCGAAAAGATTTCTAAAAATGTTTAGAAAAAAAATTGTAGACAGAATGTATCTCAAAATTTTTAGAGTAAAAATTTTAGACCAACAATCTTTCTCTAGAATGTTTTCTCGAAAATTTCTTCTCTATAAGATCTCAAATAATTCGCCTCTTAAATTTATTTTTCACATTTTTTTTCTCTAAAATTTTTTCTCAAAATGTTCCTGTAGAATTTCTTAACATTTTTTTCTCGAAAAATTTTCTAAAAATTTTTAGAAAAAAAATTGTAGACGGAATGTTTCTCCAAAGTTTTAGAGAAAAAAGTTTCAAACTAAAAAACTTTCTCTAGAAATTTTTCTCTAAATTTTTTCTGTAAAATTTTTTTTCTACATTTTTTCTCTAAAAATGTTTCTTCTATAAATTTTCTCTAAATTTTTTCTCTCAAAATTCTCTATTTAATTTTTCTCTCAAAATTCTCTAATTAATTTTTCTCCAAAAATTCTCTATAACTCTCTAAAAATTCGGAAAAAAATCGTCCTGGTAGATATAATTGGTCCATAAAAATAACAACGCAAAATCGATACAGTGATGGACATACGAAAAGCAGATGGAAAACAAAAAATGTGCAATTTCTTCCGATTTATGGAGACGGTAGCATGGATCTGGCGTTTACTTGCAATCTTCCCAATCACTCTCAAAGGCCACGTTGGCATGGAGAGGTATGGCGTGAACAAGATCTATGCAGCTTACGGCTTACTGATGTTCGCTTTGATCGTGTTCAACTTTTTTGACGGGATAATGAAGTCCGGGCATTACTACAGGTATACACCACTTGGTAGCTCTATACTAGGGTGGCACAAATTTGGCTTATATTTTTTTTCTTTTTTCTCTCCATCCAATCATCTACTTTGAAGAAGAAAAAAACTGTCGCGAATGCTGCGAGCGGTCAAAAAATATTTAGAGGTTGCTCAAACGTCAAAGAAATTCAAATTTTCGATAAAAAATCGATATTTTTTTCATTTACTTCTCCCCTATGAATTTCACGCTTTATAATTTTTAAATTAAGCTCGCGAAAGCTCTAAGCTGGCCAACGAATATTTAGCGGTCGCTCAAAAGCTTCGAAATTTCCAAATGTCGCGATTTTTTTTCTCTTCACACTCATAAATTTAACACATTGTACAACTTTCAAAACGATTCATCCTTTTTTCTTTAGAAACGGATTTTTTAAATTACCCACACACTTCTAACCCGATAAAACGGGTGACCTATACATTTGCTTGCGGACAAAAGCTTTAAAGAAGTATTTTATGAGAACAAAGATTGCAATTCTTGGGTTAGTAGTGTGAGGTAAATTAAAAAAATCTGTTTCTGAAGAAAAACGATTAATTGTTTTATAATTTTTACAAAGCGTCAATTTTATGAGTGTGAAGAGTAAAAAAATTGGAAATTTCGAAACTCTTGAGCGACCACGAAATATTCATTGATCGGCCAGAGTTTTCGCGAGCCTGATTTAAAAATTATAAACCGTAAAATTTATGCGTGAGAAGTGAATGAAAAAAAAAATTATTTTTCTATGAAAATCTGAACTTTTCGGGGGCGTGAGCGACCTCTAAATATTTTTTAATCGGTCGCTGCTTTCGCGACAATTTTTTTTTCTTTAACGCCTTAGGCCACTCTAGAGGCCGAAAAAATAGGCTTTTTGGATTTTTTTTCAGAAAAACTACAAAATAAATCGAGTTCACAAAAGGATGTTTATCATACATATCAGTGACTGCATACAATAATTTTTTTTTAGCGATTAATTTTAAAATGCCAACTTTGCAGCGTTTTTGCGATGACGCTCCTTTCTTACAGGGTCCACGACCGGACGCTCCTGTAATTTTTCAATTATAATGAGCCAATGAATTGTTTTCGAACATATATAATAACTGCTATAGAAGTACGTAGGATTTTTTCGATATATTGATTTTTGCCCAAATAGCGCACTTCTAAAGTGGAAAGTGAAAAATTTACCTAAAAAATCGTCAGATAATTGTTAATAACAAATGAACTATGCAATATAAAAAACATCCTACGTACTTCCATAGACAATGTATTTTTCAAGATATATTCAACATTTCAAGTGAATCGGTTGAAAATTGTCTGACAAGGATCATCCCTCAGGTGACACCCTTCGATTTTGTTGGAATTTGGATATGTTATAAAGCACCGAAAAGTAAGCAATACGTATTTTTTTTTATCGGCGGAAAAACGGTTTTAAGGGGTGAAACCACCCTCGAAAAAGGCATCTCTAGGGTGGTTCACCCCTTAATTTTTTTTGCAATGTCAATATAGTGGATTTTTCGTTGCTTCAGATTAGAAGAATTTTCGTTTTTGTTTCATTTAAATCGGTGGACTCCTTGTGTGTGAAACTGCTATACTACCCCTAGAGATGTATTTTTTCGAGGGGTGGTTTCACCCCTTAAAACCGTTTTTCCGCCAATAAAAAAAAATACGTATCGCTTACTTTTCGGTGCTTTATAACATATCTAAATTTCAACAAAATCGAAGGGTGTCACCTGAGGGAAGTTCCTTGTGAGTTATGTTTCCGGCCAACGTCAAGCGGAGACGTCATCGCAAAAACGCTGCACAGCCGCCATTTTGAAATTAATCGTTTCAAGAAAATTATTGTATACAGTCACTGATATGTACGATAAACACCCATTTTTGTAATCTTGATTTATTTTGTAGTTTTTCTGGAAAAAAATCCCCAAAAAGCCTATTTTTCGGCCTCTAGAGTGGCCCAAGGCCTTAAAGAAAATATTTGGGTTCTGAGGAAAAGTGGAAAAGAATAGAGTTCCAAGTTGTGCCACCATACTCTATTCATTTATTTCACCGTGATAAACATTCGAATGGAATTCGTCACCTATCACTATATACATGTATAATTTTCATTAGACATCACTTACCTATGACCTCGATAACGTTAACGATACGAACGATCGCGAGTATACTCTCCATGATGCAAACCAGCTTTTGGCGAATCATTCACTCCAAGAAGGTAATTGAATTTGCATTCTGTGAAATTTATCTTCAGCAGGCAATTCTCTCGCCTATTGGCTCCGTGTGCAACCCTAGCCGCGTAGCATTCGTATTTTTGACGGCTCTGTCAAGAGCCTCGTAATTGTCATTATAATATTGTGACAAATTGGAAAAAAAAATCGCATTAATTGCATTTCATTTTTTCGCGTTAACTGGGCCATCCCATGTGGCAGCAATATCTTTTCGCTTTTTTGGTCAATTTTTTTTATGCACCATCAAAAGACACTATCTTTCAATTTTTACCACACATTTATTAACGATTTTACAGTCCCTTAGAATTTTATTTAAAAAAATAACGAGTCGAATCAACTTTACACCATTCGGAAGACACTTTGCGTAAAAAAAAGTTGGTCGACATCTGAATTCATCAGTAATGAAAAAAATCGAACGGCATTTAAATCTAAAGACCGCAGACTATGGCCGGCACTAGAGTAAAGTAAAAATATCGAAAATTGAATTGTAGGCAAGGTTTTAAAAGTTATGCTCCTCGTTTCGTCATTTTTTTCGACTTTTTGAGCTTAAAATCTCTTTGTTTAGGTTTGTTTAAGTTATAACCCAAGTTCAAACTTGTGTTTTGGTTTGTTTGGGTAATAACCCAACTTTAAGCTTGTGTTTGGGTTTGTTTGGGTAACGAACCAAGTTGAAACTTGTGTTTCGGTTATAACCCAAGTTTAAACGGCGTTTGGGTTTGTTTGGGTTTAATCCAAGCTTGGACTTGGGTTTGTTTGAGTTATAATCCAAGTTTTAATTTGTGTTTGGATTATAATCTAAGTTAAAACTTGTGTTTGAGTTATAACCCACGTTTAAACTTGTGTTTGGGTTTGGTTGGATTATAATCCAAATTTAAACTTGGATTTGTCTGGGTTGTAACCCAAGATTAAACTTGTGTTGGGATTTGTTTAGTTTATGTTTTGTGAATTATCAATCACAGTTACAGTGAAAAATTGATTAATCAGAGAAATTGTTAATGATTAATAATTCAAGTGTCATCAGGCAAACCTCTATTTCTTCGACGCCTTCTCAGACTTCTTTGAGGATGTTAGGTCCCAAATCGCAAATGATAATAAAATTCTGAAAATTTGGTACGTTTTGGTATGAAGTATTTCAGAGGTCATGTAAAAATTTCACGACAATTAGGAAGCTCGTTATTGAACAATTAACATTCACAAATTGAATGTTGTCTTATGGAAACTGATGTAACTTTGCAATAAGTTTTGTTTTGACCTCTCAATTTTGTAATATCTACAATATACTGAAAGCAACGGAAACAAAACGAAGTTTATTGATAAATTTTTTATTTCTTTTAAAAATGTTTCTTAACAAAATGTTAATTTTTTAATAACGAGCTTCCTAATCGTCGTGAAATTTCAACACGATCTCTTAAATACTTATTACAAAAACATACCAAATTTTCAGAATTTTCTTATCATTTTTTATTTCAACCCTTAAGGATACTCTGCACGGAGCTAATACATGACATTTCATAATGCAACAATGTCTTATTGTGTGTGTGTTTTTTAAGTTATTGGAAACTCTCAACGACATATCGAAGCATGACATGATTCTGGAGCATATAGGCTGTCGATGTAACTACGAATCAAGCGCCAAAATGATTCGCCGATACGTGTGGATGACTCTGATAACCTTCTCGTTTTTTACGGCTTACGATTTTATCGCTACTGCGCACGGAAGCGGGTCAGTTTCGAAAAGTTTCACAGATTTTTGTATTGTGCTGAATATATATATATATATATAAAAGATTGTTTCCAAATAAATCGATAATTTTTTTTTAGCTTGACACAATCTTAAACTTTACTTGGACATAAAAAAATAATCCTCGTGAGAGGGGGGTCCGGTCCTTCAAGATTTAGAGGTGCCTCATCGGACTTTTGTATTTTTTGTTTCGTTAAGGGGTTACCCCCACTTGCGATTTTGAAAAAATCGATTTTTTTATTGCATTTTTTTGAAGTATAAGTATCTGAGAATATGTCCTGAAAATTTCAAGTCGATCCGAACAAAATTGACTGAGATATGAGCGTTGAAAGAGAAGAATCCGTGAATTGAAGAACTGAAATTGAAACTTTAAACGCGTGTTTCTCAAAATGGCATTTCTGAAGTCGGTGACCAAGATTACTCGAACACTAATGAACCGATCTTCTTGAAATTTTGCAGGCTTATTTAATACATAAAAGTGTAGTCTTTAATCGATCGATTTTTTTTTTCGAAAAAAAAATGGCCGTTTTATAGCCGAAAAAACGGCCGTTTTTTTCGTTAAAATCGAACCATTAACTTTGACTGTCCGCCATTTTGTGAAAAATGAATATTTTTTAAAATCCTTCGATTAAAGACTAGTTTATACTTATATTTGACTAAATCCATCCGCATTTTTTTTTTCGGATGATCCACTTCGCCGCAATGTTGGCCACCGCAAACCGTGTATATAAAAACATTATTTCATTGACGGCCATTTGCCACTAAACAATGTAATATTTTTTAATAAAAAAATTACTGAAAGTTCTTCAAGATGTGTTGTTTAAGATGGTATATTGATCGATTAAAAAAGTTTTGTAGTTTTCTTTAAAAAAATTCATGAAAAAGCCTTTTTTTTGCGCTACAAGTGGGGGTAACGCGTTAATACGTAAATAACGAATTTGCATGAATGAAACATACATTTTTCTAGTTCTAAAACGATGAATATAGTCAAGCTAAAAAAAATTATCGATTTATTTTGAAACAGCTTATTATATATATACTTTCTTCGTTGTGGCTTTCTTGTAGTACGTCATTGCGATGGGTACTTTGGATGTTGCCACTGCTGTCACAGATAATGGATCTGACGATCTTGGTGTCACTCGTCGGCTGGCTCGGACTAAAGTTTCGCGTTGTTAATGAAAAAATCAGTACCGTCGTCACGAGGGCCAACGCATCTTCGCCTAAGGTAGCTTTGGAACAATTTTTCATATTTTCGTCTTGTGATTTGCGAAATACTGAAAGAAAGAAAAAATCATGCACAGGTCCTTATAACGTCGGACGTTTGCGCGGACAATTTGCGCGTTCTTTCGAAAGCGCATTTTACCATTTGCGCACTGGGGAAGCGGGTCAATCGTATTTTCGACTGGAATATCGTAAGTGGCATGTTTTATGAAAATGTGCACGAGGAAAAAAAATCACACGATGAGGAGGTTATTGATTAACGTCATCCCATGTGACAGCTATTTTTTTCACTTGTTGCGATCTTTTTTTATCGATCATTACAACACACTATCTTTGAATTTTTATCATACATTTATTAACGTTTTTACAATCCTTCAGAATTTTATCAAACAAAAATAACGAGTTGAATCGACTTTACACAATTCGGAAGACACTCCTGTGTAAAAAGAAGGTGGCACATTTTTTGCAACTTGTGCAAAAAAATGTTTCGTTCTTGCCGACCTGTTATATGGGAGGACCGCCTTAAAATAACACCTATTCAATACGTTTTGCTTAAACACCAATCTTTTCCCCCCACAGGTTATTAACGTGATGGCCGCCTTTATTATCTTGAGCACGACGCTTTATTACATTTTTTTCGAAGTCGAACGCGAAGGAGAGACGGATATAAAGCAAATTTTTACGTACATTCATTGGGAATTCATGCAGAGCGCCCCGATAATCGCTATCATAATCATTTGTAATTGGACGTTCCGTCAGGTAAATCTTGCGAAGTTTCACTAGAATAATAAGTTGGAGTAATTCGTAATGAGAAGAACGAGAGTTCCTTTTGGCAATAATTACTGAAGAGTCAAGCTACTCTATAGCAAGAAAATATGAACATTTTTTGAGATTTTTTTTAGCGTAATGATAAAAATAAATCAAAATTCTGTGGGCAGGGCTTTATTATGTGATTAATAAACTAGACAAAATAATTTTTCCATAGTGATTTTCATAGTGATTTTTATTTTTATAGTGATTACATAACTATTTTTATAGTGATGTTTATAGCGATATAGTGATTTTTATGGGTTTATTTTATTTTATTTTTTAGTGATTTATTTTTGATTTAGTGATTTAGTGATTTATTTTATAGTGATGTTTATAGTGATATAGCGATTTTTATAGTGACTATTTTTATGGTGATTTTTATAATCACTATAGTGATTACATAACTATTTTTATAGTGATATAAATAGTGATATAAAAATAGTTATGTAATCACTATAGTGAGTACATAACTATTTTTATAGTGATTACATAACTATTTTTCATAGTGATTACATAACTATTTTTCATAGTGATGACATAACAAAAGGGCCGGAACATATCTCATGGCATTTTTGACCTACAATCAAAAACCAACATTTTTTTTAATTATGTATAAAAACTGCTACAGAAGTACCTAGGATTTTTTTCGATATATTGATTTTTCCCAAATGGCGCGTTTTGGGAAAAAAAGTTAAAAATTTCGGCGTAAGATCGTTTTTTCGTAAAAAAAATCATAACAAAAAAAAACTAGGTGACATCAAGCTATGTAATAGAAGCAAGTTTCGAAATTGCAGCGACATTTTCAAATCGATTAGTGAAAGTTTGTTCGAATAATTTTTCCAGCTAATTTAATTTCACTTTCCATTCCTTTCGCTTTAAGGGGTTATATACAGTCAGGAGGCCGAGAAAGATCGATTTTTCACGCCTTTTTCTTGAGAAGACCTTTAAATCTATCAACGTAAAAATTCGTACACATATTATGGTAACTTTTAGCTGTATTTTAACATTTTTTATTTGTAAAAATAATTATTTCAAAAGCTGCTATAGCTGATCTCCGGGAGCACTTCTAAAAAAAGGCGTCTCGCTGTGAGCACGATATCTCTTGACTGGATGATGCAAAATGAAAAAACAAAAAATATTTCGTTAATATAATGGATTATCTTGTAATTGGCCGAAGAAATAAGCAAAATAATAATTTATGACAATATTCCAGCATCTCAAAAAAAAATGTGATTTTCGACAAAAATTTAGGCCTTAAATTGTTTATAAAATGGAAAATATTTATCGGTGATAAAAAACCTTCGATTAATTACTAAAAAATATACTTGAAAAAATTGTGTTAAAATTCGAAACTGATCGGTTCAGTCGTTTCCAAAAAATCTTGCTCACCGACTTGAAAAACACAGTTTTGAGAAAAACGAGTTTAAAGTTTCAAAAGCACTTAACATATAGTCTGACACGTCGTTACAAATGTGCGTGTAACTTCGAGAATATTCGCCGGATTGACAAAAAAATTTCTGTGCGTGTACTTAAATATATTATGAAAAAAAAATATGTAAATCGATTTTTCGTAAATTTCAACTGTGCATAACCCCTTAACGGTGCATTTGGCACTATATCCAGTTCCCTAGAGACTCTCAAGAGTATTTTTATAAAAACAAATATCGAATACCGTTTCCAATGTCACGCACAGCAACGAGGACTTTTCCTGACGATTTCCAAAACCTCGAAACCACATGACGTTGAACAGTAATATTTCTTCAAGGGAACCTATGCCGGAAAATTGATTCACGAGATTCGCGTGGAAAAAACGGATTCGCGATTGTACGAAGCCGTCAAATCTTTCTCCCTACAGTTGCATCACCAGAAACTCCAATTTACGGCCAAGGGCTTTTTCCCCCTTAATTCGACCCTCCTACAAACGGTATACGGCCATCCCTCACGAATTATTTTTCTCCCGAAGCGTCACATCAATAATCTTAATATTCTTCCCAGATGGTCGGAAAAATTACCACTTATTTGGTGATTCTCATCCAATTCCAGCCGAACTTGGACGATTTGCTCGGACGTCCGACAGACTGAAATTGCGAATGTATCACGAGTTTATCAACATCGCGTTCGTGCCTCAAAGCGTTGTGGAAAATTATTTATTTTTATCACAGGAACAGAAATTTTGAAATTTTGTGACAGAAAAAAGTGAAATTTGTTACCTATTTGTTTTCACTTACCTAAACAGGGTAACGTAAGGGGTAATATACCTTTCTGAGGGCAAAATCAACGGTCCTTTTTGACAATTCATTTAAGAAAAACAAAACAATGTTTTTGAATTCGGTTTTTTATACACGTTAGTACAAGTCTTAAAGTGAAAGAAAACATTTTTTGAAAATGATTTTGAACCAAAATGGCGGCGCGGAAGTCGATAAAAGAAAATTCCTTTTTTTGCATAGTCCTCTACGGGTGTATTTTCACAGGTCATAATTTTCAAGTTAGAATAAAAAACGAAAAATATTTTCAAAGTAGATATAAAAAACTAGTCCAGTACGTAGGGGGTTTTCAAAATATTGATTTTTTAAAAAATGACGTTAATATAAAGAAAAAAAAATCGTAAAAAAATCGGTCGCATATCGATCATGACATTTTTAAATTTCAACTTATCGAAAAAATCCTACTGGACTAGAAAATGTTGTCAAGAAGCTACGGTTAAAACTCCAAGTCAATCGATTGAAAACTCGAGACGCCACGCATACGCCCGTGTCTAAAAACATAGTTTCGAGAAAAACGCGTTCAAAGCCATTTTGTTTCAAAATAATTTTTTTTTAAACTTTTTTCTTTTACTTTAAGGGGAGGGTAGGGGTTTCAGCGCAAGGGGTAGCGCAAAAAAAAGGCCTTTTTCATGAATTTTTTTAAAGAAAACTACAAAACTTTTTTAATCGATCAATATACCATCTTAAAGAACACATCTTGAAGAACTTTCAGTAATTTTTTTATTGAAAAATATTACATTGTTTAGTGGCAAATGGCCGTCAATGAAATAATGTTTTTATATACACGGTTTGCGGTGACCAACATTGCGGCGAAGTGGATCATCTGAAAAAAAAATGCGGATGGATTTAGTCAAATATAAGTATAAACTAGTCTTTAATCGAAGGATTTTAAAAAATATTCATTTTTCACAAAATGGCGGACAGTCAAAGTTAATGGTTCGATTTTAACGAAAAAAAACGGCCGTTTTTTGGCTATAAAACGGCCATTTTTTTTCGAAAAAAAAAAATCGAACGATTAAAGACTACATTTTTATGTATTAAATAAGCCTGCAAAATTTCAAGAAGATCGGTTCATTAGTGTTCGAGTAATCTTGGTCACCGACTTCAGAAATGCCATTTTGAGAAAAACGCGTTTAAAGTTTCAATTTCAGTTCTTCAATTCACGGATTCTTCTCTTTCAACGCTCATATCTCAGGCAATTTTGTTCGGATCGACTTGAAATTTTCAGGACATATTCTCAGATACTTATACTTCAAAAAAATGCAATAAAAAAAATCGATTTTTTCAAAATCGCAAGTGGGGGTAACCCCTTAACTACATTGTCAAAAGTGACCCTTGATTTTGCCTTCACAAAGGTATATTCCCCCTTAAGCCTAGCCACTGAACAGGGTGTGCCAGCACAGTGCTCCCGTTGGAGTTTGAAGGGGGACGGTGAGCAGAGTGAGTGTGAAAGTATCAACTGCGGCGGAAGCAGGCGTCTCGAGTGAGAAAACAATATCGATTTTTTGACAAAACGATGTGATTTTTGGTAAAGTTCAACATCGTTTCAGTTTATTTGAGTTTGTGATATTGATTAGAGACAGATAGGTAAACACAACGAAAGTACTAATTATTAATATAATAAGAACGGTTTGTCAGAAATTTTCAAGGTTATTGCGTGATTTTTTGTTAATTCGTTAACCGTCCAATGGGGCAAGATGAATACAAGCCATCGCAAACCCGGAGTATTTTACAACGTACCACTATTTACGTTGGAAAGGATGAAACGAAACTAGTAAAGCATTGGGTTCCTCTTCAACCGGTGTTTATGCCAGGCGAAGAAAAAGAACTTGCAAATTGTCAAATTGATATGGAAGCAAGATTATTCGGACTAATTCTACAGAACTTAGACGATTGGCTTATCAAATTTGACATTCGCTGACTGCGCCATTATTATTATAGTGGGCCTTGCCACGAAGTAGAGACCAACGAGGAGTCATCAGCTTGGATCAATGTGAAATAATTTGTGGTTGACATGTGGAGCTCACTAATAAATTCACTAGAAGCGATGAGCAATGGAATGAAGTTCTTTTCAATTTTTCCCACGAGATACATATGTCACAATCATGAAAGTGACATCGCAATTTCTTATAAGAGCAATGCCATTAACGCACTCGAATGCACTCGAGTTGATGTTGTTTCGACAGCAAAGAAAAAGTTGAGTTGCGAGGCCACCTTACCGGTGTAACGATGATAAAGTAATTTGCACACGGAGGTGGGAAAAGACAGGGAAGGGGTTTCGATGAGTAGAAGCACATGAGCTTAAACAAAAGTACAGTTTTTCAGAAGTTATCGAGAGCGCGGATAGTCATGATGGGCAGGAAAATTTCACAAGTGTCAAGCAGTCCGATAGCACCATTGGAATCACCATATATTTGGGCAACGAGTCAGTAAGACGATGGATTAAGGAAGTTCGGGACAGTTGACGATGTGTTACCATTCAATTTAAACATTATCGTCGAATATCCATAAGTACGAATATCCATAAGTACGAATATCCATAAGTACAAATATCCATAAGTACGAATATCCATAAGTACGAATATCCATAAGTACAAATATCCATAAGTACAAATATCCATAAGTACGAATATCCATAAGTACGAATATCCACAAGTACGAATATCCATAAGTACGAATATCCATAAGTACGAATATCCATAGGTACGAATATCGATAGGTACGAATATCCATACGTCCATACAAATCCAGAAGTCCATAAAAATCCATACAAATAATGGACTGTATACATTTAAATCGATTGGGGTGGAATATCCATAAGTCGAATTTCCATAACCAAATATCCATCAGTACGAATATCCATAAGTCGAATATCCATAAATGCCAATATCCATAAGTCGAATATCCATAAGTCGAACATCCATAAGTACGAGTATCCATAAGTATGAATATCCATAAGTCGACTATCCATAAATGCCAATATCCATAAGTCGAATATCCATAAGTCGAATAGCCATAAGTCGAATATCCATAAGTCGAACGTCCATAAGCACGAATATCCATAAGTCGAATGTCCTTAAGTCGAATATCCATAAGTCGAATATCCATGAGTCGAATATCCATAAGTCGAATATCCATAAGTGAGTATAAAGAAGAAATGAGTTTGTTTGGGTTTGTTTTTGGCGCTCATTTCTACTCTATACTCACCCTCTAAACTCAATTTTCCTCTTCCTCCCGCCGTTTCTGGCACTCATTTCTACTCTATACTCACTTATGGATATTCGTACTTATGGATGTTCGACTTATGGATATTCGACTTATGGATATGTACTTATGGATATTGGCACTTATGGATATTCGACTTATGGATACTCTACCCCAATCGATTTAAATGTATAAAATACATTATTTGTACCGAATGCACCCTTTAAATTTTTTATCGATCGTCTTCACCATCCCTATGAAATTAACTATTAAAAAAACACTTTTTAACATAGAGAGGTACCTAATTCTCATAACGTAAGAGGATACGAAATTGTCATAATGTACTGAGTGAGTGATTTGACAGTCTTTCAGAACATTTAAACATTCCTTCACACAATTTCGTGCCGAAAAGTACTTAACGATGAGCGTAGGCATCTTCCTATGCAAAAAAGTGTTTCTTCAATTGTAAATATTAGGTTGGTGAGAAAGTCTTACGACGCAAACGAAATCTTTTATAAATAAACATAACATTTTATATAAACCAGATTAACGTATAATATTGTCACCTTCTTCACCTAAAACTCTTGTCCAACGCTGTGGTAAACTTTGAATGCCAGCCCAGAAATCCCTAGGTCTTAAATCGAAAAACTCTTCGCGGGTATATTAAAGATCCGTTTGATCGTCAAATTGTTTATCACGTAAATGGTTTTTCAAAGTCCGAAATAAATGATCATCTGAGGCCACATTCGCTATGTGACAAAGCAGCGACTGTATAAATTTGAATGAAATGGTAACGCATCGACAATTCTCCCGAAACGTCTTAAGGCAGTCACCCCGCGTGACAGCTTGTTCGTTAAGCATTTTAGGGATTTTTTTTTCGACGAACAATAAAAATATAGAAGTTTGAACTTTTTACTATATATTTATTGACATTTCAACAGTAAGTCAGAATATTTTCAGACCAAAATCTTCATCACAATGTGTGTTGCACCACTCCAGAGGCACCCATATCGAAAAAAAGTTTGTCGACGGTCTCCATGATTCCGGCTGATTGTCTTATCTTAAATCAGAAATCCAAACGGCATTTTATTCTGTGAAGCTGTGTGAAGCTATCGAATGAACTAGAACCATTCGAAAAGATTGAAAATCGAATAATTGCCATGTTTTTGAAAATTAATTTTTAAATTCATCATTTTTTTCGATTATTTTGTTACGAAAAAAAAAACGGCTCGGAATTTTTGCATTATTTTAGTTTAATCGATGAGTATACATGTTTCGAATCTACCATTGAAATTTCAAAGCAATTGGTCATACCGTTTTTGAGATATGGTGGAGAATATCATCAAATATGATTTAAACCATGAAATCTTTACTCACCATCAGTCTGCTATGCCTGGTTCATAGAGAATTCCTTCTTCTGTCTCTCGGAGGTCCCTTAAGGCTAGATTCGATTTTTTCAACACATCGCACGGGGTGATCGCCTTAATCGTTTAAATTTTTACTATTTAAGAAACTAATATGTCATTTTGTCGCACGAGTGACAGGTAGAATTCGTCCAGTCCACGACGTTTACGAAGTCCTCGAAAGCGTAGCGTGGCTGTGGCGCGTGCTGGGGATCTTTCCAATGACCGTTCACGATCGAAGGGGCCCGAAAAGATACGAAATCAGCAAATTCTATGTTCTATACAATATTCTGATGTTCGCAGTTATCATCGGTGATATCACTTACGCAGTTGCTGAATCTGCACAATACTTTAGGTACCATCCCTGAAAATGACTGCTTCGTACCACTCGTCGCGTACCACCCAATGCAAATTGCAATTAGATTAAATCCTTTCATTTTTTTTTTCAACCAGTGCAGCTTCCCCTATGATGAATTCGTCAAATTTCATAAGATCGATCTCGAGTCTGCTGTGCATGACTTTCAGCAGTCTTTGGAGGATCATCGCCGTCAAAGAGGTACTGCAATCATTTAGTAACGTCATTCGATAGTGCACGTTTAATTTCGTAGCGAAAAATTGACAGTGTTCCTTTCAATGCGATGCAGTTGTCCCAATCAATCGATGACTTATCGGAGCAGAATAAAGTTCTGGAAAAAATGAGCTGTCCGTTCGACCATGGTTCGTGCGCGAGAATTATTCGCACTTGTGTATGGACAACGTTCTGCCTTATGATGGGATTTGTGGTCTGCAATACATACGTTTCTCATTTGTGTTATGGAAGGTCAGCGCGTAATGCATTTGTCGAATCGATTTCCGCCGACAAACCGGTATCGGCAATACCTTTTTTCTGTTTAGAGTTATGGTAGAATGGATCATTTGGATGGTCCCGGTCGTAACTCAGACGATGGATCTCACCATACTAGGGTCTCTCGTTGGCTGGCTTGGATATAGATTTCGGTCTATAAATGATAAATTAAGCGAAATCGTAATGAGAGCCAACACATCGTCGCCAAAGGTTCGATCTTTTTCCCATATCTTGCCAAAATCGTGTGATTTTGGCTTATTACTAGCAACGAACATCACTTTGGTGTCCTCCTCCGATTTTGTTAAAACTTTTTTATGTGGAAGAGTATAAAAAACTAAGAGACACGTATTTTTTTTTATCGGCGGAAAAACGGTATTAAGGGGTGAAACGCACCCTCAAAAATGGGGATGTTTATCGTTTTTCGTGGATAACGTTTTAACGGTACGAGATATAAAAAAATGTCAAATTGCAACAATGTTTATTTTTTTGTGTACTATACATTGGAAATGAGAACGATAACGTTATCGACGAAAACGAAAAACACCCTTATTTTCGAGAGTGCGTTTCACCCCTTAAAAATCGGGTTCCGCAGATATAAAGAAATACGTGTCGCCTATTTTCGCCTATTCTAGAAGCATGCCAAATTTCATCGAAGTCGGAGAAATCGACCTCGCAACCGTTCTTTGTGAGTGACAAACTGTCAAATGACTCACAAGGAACATCACTTTCGTGTCCTCCTCCGATTTTGTTTAAACTTTTTGATGTGGAAGAGTATCAAAAACTAAGAGACACGTATTTCTTTTTATCGGCGGAAAAACGGTTTTAAGGGGTGAAACGCACCCTAAAAAATGGGGATGTTTATCGTTTTTCGTGGATAACGTTTTAACGGTTACGAGATATGAAAAAAATTCAAATTGCAACAATGTTTATTTTTCCGTGTACGTTTGGATATGAGAACGATAACGTTATCGACGAAAAACGGAAAACACCCTTATGTTCGAGAGTGCGTTTCACCCCTTAAAAATCGGGTTCCGCAGATATAAAGAAATACGTGTCGCCTATTTTCACCTATTCTACAAGCATGCCAAATTTCATCGAAGTCGGAGAAATCCACCTCGCAACCGTTCTTTGTGAGTGACAAACTGTCAAATGACTCACAAGGAACATCACTTTCGTATCCTCCTCCGATTTTGTTAAAACTTTTTTATGTGGAAGAGTATAAAAAACTAAGAGACACGTATTTTTTTTTATCGGCGGAAAAACGGTTTTAAGGGGTGAAACACACCCTAAAAAATGGGGATGTTTATCGTTTTTCATCGATAACGTTTTAACGGTTCAAGATATAAAAAAATGTCAAATTGCAACAATCTTTATTTTTTCGTGTACTATACATTGGAGATCAGAACGACAACGTTATCGACGAAAAACGAAAAACACCCCTATTTTCGAGGGTGCGTTTCACCCTTTAAGACCGTTTTTCCGCCGATAAAAAAAAATACGTGTTTCTTAGTTTTTGATACTCTTCCACACAATAAAGTTTCAACGAAATCGGAGGAGGATACCAAAGTGATGTTCCTTGTGAGTAAATTGAGAAAGTAACTGAAGTGAGTAACTGACTAAACTAAATTGAGTAATTAACTAGGTAATTAAATTTACTAACTAAAAAGAAAAAATTGCTTGCTTCGGTAGGTCGTCGTCACGTCGGATGTCTGTGCCGAAAATTTACGTGTTCTGTCGAAAGCTCACTACAATATGTGCGCAATTGGTGGACGAATAAATCGTGCGTTCAATTTCAGTGTGGTAAGCGATTTACAACAGTCACAACACTTGACAGACGACGTGAATATCATCGTTGCGATGTTGAAAAACGTTGAAAGGAAAAATTATTGCGAGGCAACGAAAAATAATTCTCTTTGATCGTAGATCGTCATCGTGACGACTGCCTTCATCATTTTGAGCACCATCCTCTATTTTGTCTTTTACGAAGTTCGATACCAGGCCGAAACGAACTATGCGATGATCGTTTGGTATGTGACGATGGAATTGACTTACAGCTTTCCGATAGTCGCGATCGTGATAATTTGCAATTGGACGTCTGGTCAGGTAAAGCATCGCGTTACTAATGCACGTGGAAAAGGACCAGCGAATTTTTTGCGATCTCTTCGACAGGCAACGGAGGCTGGCAAGTTGATTCACGAGGTTCGTGTGCAGAATGCGGATTCGCTACTTTACGACGCTGTAAAATCTTTCTCGCTACAGTTGCACCATCAAAAACTCGAATACACCGGGGCCGGATTTTTCCCCCTTAATCCCAGTCTCTTGCAAACGGTACGATGATCTTTCCGGACTCGTACGTCTGCCGATCTTGTAAAATTGTTTTCCTTCAACAGATGGCCGGAACGATAACTACGTATTTGGTGATACTCATCCAATTCGAGCCGAAATTATATTAACGGATTACTCATAGCCCGAAAATCGAGGTGCTTTCGTAAATTTTTTGGGGAAACGGGTGCAGGTTTTTAACTTTTTTCCATAGTAAAGGGTATTATTTCAAGTATCTTTGACAATTTTTTTTATTGGGAAATATTTATAAGCGACGGAGATTCAGTAAATTGCACAGACCACTGTGCAAAAATGGTCCTTCGGGGTGACCACTCCTGCTCGGGAACAAATAATCTGAAATAAAAAAACCAAATGAATTTATTTTTTGTACCATATTATCCAGTCTCTAATCGATGGATTCAATAAAATAATGATTTTTGAAAAAATGGTCGCCGATCGAAAGTGATCGTCGAAATTTCGGTGAAAAAAAACACTATTTTCCTTGGATATAAAAAAAGTATGCATTTAAAAAAAACGTCCTTCAATTAAGGGCTGCCTGTCGATATACAAAAAATGTCTGTGAAATTTGAAGCAGATCGGTTTAGTTGTTTTTGAGATATTTTGGTCACTTATTCTGAAAAAGTAATTTCGAGAAAAACGCGTTTAAAGTTTTACGTCAGGTATATACGTGGGTAAAATGGACCTACCTGTAAACGCTCATAACTCCCCTAATTTTCAACGGACCGACTTGAAATGTTCAGAGAATATTTTTGAAAAGTCACATTATAAGAATCCATCGAAAACGAAAAATCGATTTTTTCCAAAAATTCAAACTGGGTGTAACCCCTTAAGGCGGGATCTATATTAAGACGGGAAAAAGTTAAGCTGTTTTGAGGGAGTCTTTAAACTAACAATAAGAAATAATTATTCTACATATATGAAACTGTAAGCATACTTTAATAGCGTATTTAAATACACGAAACAATTTTTGGAAATTATTTTATTATCAAAATGACTAGCTTCACGTAGATTATGATTTGCAAAAAAATGTACGCTGCAACATGTGTAGTTTCTCTTTGACACTGATTTAAATGATGAAAATCCAAATTCGAGAAAATGTCACGACCTCGCGAAAAAAAATCACAATTTGGATGCAAGTAGTTATTTTTCCAATTTTTCAAAAACGATTTTCGTTAACTAGTAATATTATCAATATTTCTACCAAGTTTCAACATAGGACTTGTAAGTTTTATCATTAAAAAAAAGTCGATTTGTATATCGTTGTAAATGTGTATCCCGCAAAAAAATTCTTCGCTGATAACCGCGATGGAAAGTAAATATACGCGAGGTGAAAGACTCCGGCGAATAAAATATGTACGTGACAGCGTAGTATGAAATAAACATTTATTTAACAAATCAACAGCGCAGGGTACCTACCCTAGCGTGTGGTCTAGACTTTTTATCGCCTATTCAATGTTCCTTCAATTTTTTCCATCGTGTCATCTTCGCAGTCGAGAATCCCGCCCCCTCGGCCGCTCTGGCTCGATTATCCTAAACGGGACAGCAGAATTTATAAAATTCTCCTTTCTCGCCTTCGAAAGACTCGAGACCGCAACGTGTTTTTTCTTTCTCTTCCCCTTTTTTCTTGTGATTTTAGTTTCGTTTTATTATCCTTGCCATACGTGAAACTATGGGCTTCGCTATTGACTAGGAAGAAAATTTCGTCGACTTTGCCACTGCGACAAAATCCACCCATCTGAAATGATAACCGAGAATGCATTTCCCATCGTGAGACGATGGATCGATCTTGAAACTGCAATTGTCAAATTTCTATAATTTGTTTCCTCCATCCTCGTTCCATTTAAAATTATATACATATATATACGTTGACATTTTTTGTAAGCCTACCAAGGCTACGTTAAATGTTTAATATTTTTATTCGCTTATCCTCGCTTATTTTCCTCTTCTTACCGCGTTGTGTTAATCTATTTTTGTTACATAGGAAATTACGGGGCTATTCTAGTGTGACGGGATGAAAAAACCGATTTTTTGCATTTTTCACCTCTGTACCATCATGGTATTGATGTCCAATTGCTGGTAAAGTCGGTTTCGTCTTTGTCTACTCAGTACCACCCCTTAAAGTAGAAGCGCTTGGTGCGCGCGCTCGGCTCCAGTACGGCCACCTGTAGGTTTTTCTCGAAAAACAACTTTTTTCATTTTTCCACTCTATACCATCATATAATTGATATCCAATTGCTGGTAAAGTAGATTTCCTCTTTGTCTACTCAGTACCGCGCTTTAAAGTAGAAGCACTTGGTGCGCGCTCGGCTCCAGTACGGCTACCCGTACGCTTTTCTCGAAAAACGATTTTTTCCATTTTTTAACCCTATACCATCATAGAATTGATATCCACTTGCTGGTAAGGTAGATTTTACCTTTGCCTACTCAGTACCGCTCATTAAAGTAGAAGCACTTGGTGCGCGCTCGGCTCCAGTACGGCTACCCGTACGCATTTCTCGAAAAACGATTTTTTCCATTTTTTAACCCTATACCATCATAGAATTGATATCCAATTGCTGGTAAAGTAGATTTTACTCTTGCCCACTCAGTACCGCTCATTAAAGTAGAAGCGCTTGGTGCGCGCTCGGCTCCAGTACGGCTAGCCGTACGTTTTTCTCGAAAACCCATTTTTTTGCATTCTTAACCCTATAGCATCATATAATTGATATCCGATTGCTGGTAAAGTCGGTTTCGTCTTTGTCTACTCAGTACCGCCTTTTAAAGTAGAAGCGCTTGGTGCGCGCGCTCAGGTCGAGTACGGCTACCCGTACGTTTTTCTCGAAACGACTCTTTTACCCCTGGCGTTGATGATTTCGGAAAAACGGCTTAACCAATCGGGCTAAAATTTGTACCGCATATTCAGCATATGTATGGCTATCGCCTGAACTAGAATTATTAAAAAATATTCATTTTAACTCATACTTTCACCCGAATTACGACGAAAAAAGCGGGTTTTTTCAACACTTTTGCAAACACTTCCACTATTTTGTTATTTCGGAATATAAAATAATAATTCTAGTTCGGGCGATTGTTCGTTTGAGATTCCCTGAAGAGTTTGCCCGGAATTACCAACAACAGCAACATACTTTTTTCATACCTTTACACAATCATAAATTGTTAAGTAAATATGCATTCACATGCAACAAAAAAATTGTTTTCCCTTATAGAAATGTGGACCTTTGAACGAAAGAAAAGACGTTGCTACCGATATATGCAACGGGTTAAAAAAAATTCTTAAAAATAGCTTATCTTTTGAGCCGTCACATTAGCCTAGCCCCTCAAATCGACGAAAGGCACCCGCGTCACAGCGGCCTTGGGCCGTATTATTCCCTAACGGCAAATTCATTACACGCGTTCTGATTATCAACCCTCGAAATCAACTCTGTCCGTGTAATTTGTCAATTATCCAGGCCTTTCGCAACTGTATCTGCTGTTATCAAGCTACGCGATTTTTCGACAACTTCGTCAGGATATTAGTTTCAACACCGAAAAATCGTCGATATGATTTCTTTTGTTTTCGATAATTCTCAATTAAGGCCTTAGGCCACAGTAACGAGTACAAAATCATGTGCGAATTTAACAATTTTTTTTCGTATGAAAAAGTGATTCACTCACAAAATTAATTACACATCTATTTAGTACGAATAACAAGCTGTTAGAATTTTTTTTTTCTTTCGATGTACAAAGTGGCCGTCTACTAATATTTTCTTTTGTTATCTTTTTTTAGCATCGACAATTTTTGACCTAGAACAAAAAACAAAAATTCTCGTCAATCTACATTAGAATACCTAGAGAAGTACGTAAGGAATTTCAAAAATATTGTTTTATTCAAAAGTTGTCGGTATTTGAAATAAAGAAATGAATTTTCAGTGAAAAATTTCGTTACAACTGCTCATAAACTGATCATAAACTGAAAAGTTTTCGATTAATCAGAAATCCCGTACGTACTTCTCTGCGAAATGCAATTAGGAACATAACTTTTAAATTTGAAGTAAATAGAGTGAAAATTGTTGAAGTTATTTGTCACGCCAATTGGAAAAAAGCTGTTTCGAGAAGTTTCGAGTAGTCGGCTATTTTGTACATCGAAAAAAAAGTTAATAGCTTCATATTTATACTAAATAGATGTGTAATTAATTTTATGAGTGAATCACTTTTTAAGACGAAAAAAAAAATTGTTAAATTCGCACATGATTTTATGTAGCCATTACTGTGGCCTAAGGCCTTGAATATATTTCTATTATTCACACGTGAGACGCCAATGTGCTCTTTGGGAAAAATCCCGTACGCTCGGCACTGGCCGTTCGATAAATTTATCGAATCATTTCTTCTAAAAACTTGTTCTATTTTATCAGCTCGTTCATCTATACAGCTTTATTTACAATAAAGCATATATTCGCCGGTACGTAAGATCAGTGGCATCCAACAAGCTTTGGAGGGAAAGGAATATCCCTTTTGTCCCTCGGCTCTTCAATTCTTCGTTCCAATATTATATTATAGTATTTTACAAAGAGCCTCCCGAGAGTCACGAGCGTTCGATCACTTTTCAATCTCAATGACTTTTCTCCTCTACTTTTTTCTTTTCCATATTTACAGTTCATTGCTCTGCTCAAGCGTCATCTTTGGCTACGCGAATATCCACGGTGTCCTTAATGGATGATCGTGCAACTGTCGATGGGTGAGATCATGTCCTACTACATGCTGGAATATCAGTTTAGTAAAAGTCCCACGGTTTTCGAAATCTTGGGCTTTATTTCGTTTTTTGAAAAACAATCATCTGCCTTTTTCGACCCGATTTTCGAAAATACTCTTATTCATTCGTGTCAACTGGAAAAGTCTTCTTTTTAACCTCAAATATGAAGGAAACTATAAACAAAAAGGTTTTATGCATAATTTTCATACAAACAAATTCGAACATCTGACTTTGATAGCCTGCGGTGTAAAAAAACGTGCATATCGTGCCAATTACTTCCAAAAGTTGCTTAGTTATGGTCAATTCTAAAATGGTATTATTATTTAACATTTGTCTTTAACATTTATTCAGATCAGACGGATTTTGAGAAATAAAGTTTTTATGGTATAAATTCAAATAAAAAAGATTAATACTAATAAATACGATTCATTATTAAACAATCAAAAAAGATGAGGAACGACCGCCATTTCTTCTTATGCACGTTCTACATTTTTCAATAAAAGACCTTTCGAGTCGGCGTGCATAACCCTCGCGAAGAACACTTTTTTATAGAAAACAAACAGCCAAGAGTATTTAAAAAAAAACTAGGTCAAAGGAGTTATCATTTGTAGAAATGGCATGCGCAAAAACCAAAAGCTTATGATAAAAGAAAGTAACATGAAGCCCAAAATCTCGAAAACCGGGGGCATTTTGTTCCACACATAACCTCCTGAGCTCCACACGTAACCACACATAACCTCCATACATCGTGTTCCACGCATAACCATACATAACCTCCACACATAACCATACATAACTTCCACACATAACCATACATAACCTCCACACATAACCATACATAACCTCCACACATAACCACACATAACCTCGAATATTGTGTTCCACACATAACCTCCACACATTGTGTTCCACACATAACCATACATAACCTCCATACATCGTGTTCCACGCATAACCATACATAACCTCCACACATAGCCATACATAACCTCCACACATAACCATACATAACGTCCACACATAACCACACATAACCATACATAACCTCCACACGGATTCTCGAATATTGTGTTCCACACATAACCTCCACACATTGTGTTCCACACATAACCATACATAACCTCCACACATTGTGTTCCACACATAACCGTACATAAGCGCTTCACATAACCTCGGATATTGTGTTCCACACATGACCACCAAATAACCTTCACACATTGTGGTCCACACATAACCATACATAACCTCCACACATTGTGTTCCACACATAACCATACATAACCTCTACACAGTGTTCCATATATAACCACCAAATAACCTCCACATATTGTGTTCCACACATAACCATACATAACCTCCACACAGTGTTCCACACATAACCACCAAATAACCTCCACACATTTTGTTCCACACATAACCATACATAACCTCCACACATTGTATTCCACATATAACCATACATAACCTCCACACATTGTGTTCCACACATAACCACCAAATAACCTCCACACGTTGTGTTCCACACATAACCATACATAACCTTCACTCATTGTGTTCCACAGATGACCATACATAACCTCCACACATTGTGTTCCACACATAACCATACGTAACCTCCACACATAACCTCGAATATTGTGTTCCACACATAACCTCCATGTTTGTACCTCATATTGAGATAAAAATATTCGTACTTCTAGCATGAATAATCTGTTTTATTAATAAATAAAAATGCCAGGTCGTTCTAAGACATTCTTTAGTAGGTCATGGTCCGAACTATCGACAGTTGCAGGATTATCCGTTGATTACAGGACACCCTGAATATCTTTTGAAGCTCGACTAGTGAGATAGGAACCCGCGTCAATGAGACGACTCGAAGCTCGAACCAAGGCTCGATCGTATTCCTGATGCAATTGCAATTTTTTATAATAAAAATATTCATCGTAACAATATTAACACATCGTCGTTCTCGGGAATTTCAACCTATATAGTTGCCAACGGGGAGAAATAAAAAGAGATTCGATCAGCCCTATTAATCTCTTTTGTGCAATGGATAAGCGTATTTCGCGTCATTCCGCATCTCAGCCATCAAACCCGAGCGATACGTTTGACTTTTTATGTACATATAAAATAATTCTTAGGAACGTGGAAAAAGTCTTTTCTTCGGGATCTATTTGTTCGATGCGCCGTCATACTCGAAACGCCTGCATCGGAGAAACGGATCGTGTCTTCGCATGGCAGCCCCGTGTTCCGGACTGTCAATTGTCACCTTCGGTTTGGAGATTGATTTTGCGGAATTTGAGTGTATTTACAGCTGAATGATATTGTTTTTGGTTTTTTAAAAAGCCCTTTTTAAGAGACATGTGGATAGACGGGCCTGGAACGTGGTATCGGGGGATTCGAGTTAAAGGGGGCGTACATAAATTGCGTAACGCAATTGGGGGGGGGGGGGCGTTTCAGGCCAGGCGTTACGGTTCTGTTACGTGGGGGGGGGAGGGGGGGGCAAAATTAGTCAATTTTACGTTACGTAAATTATGTACGCTCCCAAAGGAGTTTTGGGACAACTGAATATCGGATAACACCACTCTAGGGTTTTGGAAAAATGGTCTTTTTTGCTTCGAAAATACTTTGGGGTTTGAAATTAAATACTCGTGGGGAGATTGAAATTAAATACTCGTATCGCACGGCTACGTATAATGGCTATTGAAGGCTTTGCCCCGAATGTACTTCGACTTTCCGCCACCAGATGTCACATCGCCATTTGACAGATCCCAATGGAGAATCGAATGGCTTATGGATCCCGATATTTTCTGCCACTGTCGTCGAATATCCATAAGTGAATATCCATAAGTCGAATATCCATAAGTCGAATATCCATAAGTCGAATATCCATAAGTTGAATATCCATAAGTCGAATATCCATAAGACGGATATACATAAGTTGAATATCCATAAGTCGAATATCCATAAGTTGAATATCCATAAATCGAATATCCATAATTCGAATATCCATAAGTCGAATATCCATAGGTCGAATATCCACGAGTTGAATATCCATAAGTCGAACATCCATAAGTCGAATATCCATAAATCGAATATCCATAAGTCAAATGTGCATAAGTACGAATATCCATAAGTATGAATATCCATAAGTCGAATATCCATAAGTCGAATATCCAGAAGTCGAATATCCATAAGGGAGTATAGAGTAGAAATGAGTTTATTTGTTTGCTTGGGTTTGTTTCTGGCACTCATTTCTACTCTACACTCACTTATGGATATTCGTACTTATGGATATTCGACTTATGGATATTTGACTTACGGATATTCGAGTTATGGATATTCACTTATGGATATTCGACTTATGGATATTCGTACTTATGGATATTCGTACTTATGGATATTCGTACTTATGGATATTCATACTTATGGATATTCGTACTTATGGATATTCGTACTTATGGAAATTCGGTTATGGATATCCGACTTATAGATATTTGACTTATGGATATTCGACTTATGGATATTCGACTTATGGATATTCGACTTATGGATATTCGACTTATGGATATTCGACTTATGGATATTCGATTTATGGATATTCAACTTATGGATATTCGTACTTATGGATATTTGACTTATGGATATTCGACTTATGGATATTCGTACTTATGGATATTTGTACTTATGGATATTCGTACTTATCGATATTCGGTTATGGAAATTCGACTTTTGGATATTTTACCCCAATCATTTTGTGCATCTCCCTATCGACCTAAAGCTCCATCGCAATCTCAATCCGTTTCCCCGGCCATTTTCTTCACACCTGTATCGCAATGAGCGCGAGATCTCGGGTTAGGGTGGAATGAGAGTGGGATAATTGTCATCAGACCGGTGCGCTTGGACGCCTGCATAGGCCCGCGATGATCGAGCGAAGATCACTTCCGCGTTCTCGTGTTGGTGAGTTGCGACGAAGAGGGTCCCGCGAGCCCAACTTCTCCTCGATCCAAGGTCAGTCCTCTTCGTAATCCTCCGACGATTCGGAGGAGGACGTTATGAGGGCAGCCGACAGGCTCGCCACTCTGGTTGCGCCTGGAAAATTCGATTGCAATCGTAGCCTCTGGGCGTTCCAGCACTCGGGCAACGAGTGCGATCCATTGTTCGCTTTTTCCTTCGTTGTCAAATCGGCCATGCGACCGAGCTCCATCATCGAGCCTCGTCGTCTCGTGCTGCTGGGAGTCTCTGACGAAAAAAAAAAATCAAAATCGAGCTACGATTAACGATCGACTCGCTCCGCGTATTCCGTTACACGAAGATGGAGGGAGGAACATTTTACTGGGATTCACGACGATAAATGGGCTGTTTGAACCAGAGGGAGCTTTTTCTTGACCTGTCAGTCTCTTTCGGTGCGTCCAATGTTTACTTCGAAGGGCTACATCTACCCAGGTGGGTCAAGAAACTGCTTTTTCCAGAAATATTCTTATTCGATATCACCTTTCAGCTGTGATCCGTGAAACTATCATTGAGATATTCTTAAGGGGGTATGCCTCTTTGGAAACTTACAAAAATCGGTTTTTTGCATATTTTTATAGTGTGAACTTTCAAGAATATTTTAACACCAACCAGAGCCTGAAATTCTAAAAATTGACGAAGTTACACCTGAGGCACAGTGTGCGTTGGGTCAACCTCTTCGTTGGCAGAGAGAATTCGACAAAAATTGCCCAAAACGGCAGAAACATTTTTTTATCCTGAAAACGTACTCTGGGGTTTTTGAGGGTGCCTATTACGAATCTCAACTCAAAATTCTGCACTTCAACTCAAGTTTTTAGCACTTTTGTCCACCATATTAGATCCGCCATTAAACATTTTTGAATTTTGCGTTCAGATTCGTAATAAGCGACCTCGAAAATCCCAGAGTACCAATTATTATCTAAATCGAGTAAAATTTTCAATTTCGGTCCGCCAATCTAGCGCCGCAATTTTGAATTTTCAAATTTAAAGTTCAGATTTGTAATGAGTGACCCCAAAAATCCCGGAGTATTAATTTTCATCTAAATCGAGTAAAGTTTGAAATTTTTGTCCGCCATATTGGCGCCGCCATTTTGAATTTCCAAATTCTGACTCCATATTCGGATTCGGCGAGCCCAAAAGCCCCCGAGTACCAAGACTTATCCAAATCGAGCTGTTTTTTGCACTTTCGTCCGCCATATTAGATCCGCCATTGAACATTTTTGAATTTTATATTCAGATTCGTAATAAGCGACCTCGAAAATCCCAGAGTACCAATTTTCATCTAAATCGAGTAAAATGTTCAATTTCGGTCCGTCATTCGAGCGCCGCCATTTTGAATTTTGAAATTTAAAGTTCAGATTCGTTATAAGCAACCTCAAAAATCCCGGAGTACTAAGTTTCATCTAAATCGAGTAAATTTTTTGATTTTTGTCCGCCATATTGGCGCCGCCATTTTGAATTTCCAAATTTTGACTTGAAATTCGGATTCAGCGAGCCCAAAAACCCCCGAGTGAGACTCCGATTTCAAATCAGAGCAAGTTAAATAGGGAAATCTCGATGATGAGGAAGGACACTTATATGGTGCCGGAATCGCTGACTAGCGGTAAAGCGATTATATTTCACAAGATCGTGTCAAATATGTACCAAAACTTTAAACGCAGTTATCTCGAAACTACATATCTTGACACGGCGGGATTGATATCTTGAGTAACTTTCACACTATTGACTTGAATTTGCACAGTTAGCGTTCAAACAGTAGTCATTTTCGGTTCACGATCGCATTTTTTCATTGGATGAACCATTTGTTGACATCAATGACTTCAGCAAGCTGTTTTTCAAGAGAAAAGTGAGGTTATCTTCGGAGAAGCTGGCATTTTTCGTATTTTTCGAAATTTCGAAAAGTGGTTCGTGAACCCATAGCCAGTTGGATATATTTGAAGAAAACATTTTTTGTTTTCGTTTCAGATGACATTTGAGGCTGGTAGAGATCCCGCCGTTTCGGGCCTCGCCGCTGGAGGTCTGCAACGCCAACTGCAGCACCACGAACACTTTCAAAGATTGTCTTCCGAAAAAATTACATTGTAACCACAAACATGTGTACGACATGCTGGGAAAAAAATAATTTCTTCCAACCATTGTGTCACTAGAAAAAAATTAATCATTCTGACCCTTCAAATTGGGCTTCCAGAGAGGGATACCCCGTTAAAATCGAATGAGCCACAGCTTCTGCCAGTCGACCGGGCGAGCCGTAGCAGCACTGTACTCGAAACTTTGAACGCGTTTTTTTCGAAACACTGTTTTCAAAGTCGGTGGACGTGATATCTCGAGAACCACTTGATGGATTGTTTCCGAATTTACAGGAGTTACGACGAGAAACATTTAGAGGTCGTTGACGATCTCGCTTTTTCGGAATCAATCTTCATTTTTGAATAGTTACGTAATAATGACGATTTTTTAAATAGATTTTGTATGCCCGGGTTTCAATTGGTCGCCACTTTGAAAAAAAAATTATTTTAAAAATCGACGATCGTCAACGACTTGTATTTATTGTTATCTCGATTAATCCGTTTGGTTTGTAGATTTCGGATGGACCGTTTAAGCTGGAGAGTGTCCACCGCCAAACGTCGCGGACATGTTTTTGTTGCTTTCCTATATTTGTGGTGATTTTTTAAGGCTCTCAATATATATATACCTTTGTCCTAACTAAGAATGCGTTGCTTTTTTACCAACCGCCTTCCAGAAAAAAAATCGCCATTTGGCCATTTTTTGGGTCTAGGTAGATGTAGCGTTAACTGAATGTTTCAAGTGATTACAACTGTCCCTGAGGAAAAACGTTTATTTCACTATATCACAATGTTACTTGAGTCGAATAGACATTTTTATACACTGCAATGATGCGTCCAACTTGAGGACTCTGCATAAGCTCGATATTTGACAAATACGATGTTTTTTATTGTGCAAATCTATCGCCTGGGGTCTCAATTTTTATTTTCAACAAAGATTTTGTAGAAATTAAAAAATTCGACCCAGATATGACGATTTTTGTGAAGGACCAGATCGCTGTGTGCTAATGCTTTCTTTTGCGTTTTTTTTTTTCGAAACTGTTTTATGCACGGTGTAAGTCGTATCTCAAAATCTAGTCGTCCGATTCACCTCAAATTCGGATAGAGCATAGCTTATAACATTTTCCGTCGTACGTACGGATGATACTCTTCTTTATTTATCCATTTGGTAATGACAAATGTTCGAAATTGCCTTTCGGTGGACAATCGAACTATTTTCTGCAACGTGGCATTTTCCGAATCTTTTAAAATGAAACAGAAATATCAGTTCATTCGTAAGGTTATTATTGTACTAGAAGTTAATTTTTTTATTTTCTATATCAATTTATCCTTGCTTTTAGATAATTTTAACACTTTTTTAAAATGATAATAACTTCACTGTTTAGCAATATTTACAATTTAAAAAACTCAAACTTGGCGAGACTATGTATTGATCGTGTGAAATCTCGACTTTTTCGTCCAGATACTCTCATCGAAAAAAAATATTAAAAATCGACCGGTACATTCCCTTCCAAAAGTGAGTTTCGGCGAGAATTTTGAGTACTTTGCGATGAGATTAAAATTTAAAAAAAATCAACCACATTGGAGATGGTAAAAGGACATTAATTTCCCGTGATAATAATGCAAAAAACGTTATAAGTAAATTGATGAAAAAAAATTGTTTAAAAAAATTGTTCCGGTGAACGACTTTTTTTATATTATAAAACGAATTCGTAGATTTTTCTGAATAGGTATGAAATTTTTTAGAATTTTTGTAGAATTTACGATTTTAAATTTAAATTTTTTAATTAAAAAAAATCGATGAAGAGTCACAAATGTTCAATATGTTTTCGGAGCAATGTTTCATATTAAATCCAAGAAGTGTCCGGGGTTTTGAACGAACAGTGTCATAGGTACAGCCTCTGAAAAATTCCAAAAACGGGATTTTCCAAAAAGAGAGAAAATTCTTCAAAAAATCGTATATATTCAGAAAAATATCATAATTCATTTAACATCACAAAAAATCAAGTTTACCGGAGATTTTTGAATTTTTTTTTGGTTTGAACAATTTGTTTACGAATTTTTGGCATTCTCATTATTCGAAACCAAAATTTTCAGTATCTTCAATCCGGTTGATTTTTCCAGATTTTAACGTTATCGCAAAGTACTCAAAATTCTCACCGACACTTACTTTTGGTAGGGAATGTACGATACATCGTTGAGCAGACCCGTTGAACAGAAAATTCATTTCATCGCACAAGGACATTACCCCTAATAGAAAAATATGTTTTTAATTTCAATAGTGTTTTTTTTCCAAGTCTTATTCATTCTTTAATTCCTTCAATTCGTTAATTCCTCATTTTCCCCTTTAATAGTGTTTTTTTAATCCCATTCTTTCCAGCAACAATTATTCATACTATTTATGCACAAAATCTCGAGCCCTGTCATCATAAATGGTCGGTCCGAAATTACGACTCACAAGGAACATCCCTCAGGTGACACCCGTCGATTTTGTTGAAATTTGGATATGTTATAAAGCACCGAAAAGTAAGCGATACGTATTTTTTTTTATCGGCGGAAAAACGGTTTTAAGGGGCGAAACCACCCCTCGCAAAAAGGCATCTC
Organism: Ophion costatus; assembly: GCA_951751655.1. Taxonomy (NCBI): domain Eukaryota; kingdom Metazoa; phylum Arthropoda; class Insecta; order Hymenoptera; family Ichneumonidae; genus Ophion; species Ophion costatus. The sequence continues at coordinate 41,203,556 of OX632360.1, read as the reverse complement.
AGGGTGGTTCACCCTTAATTTTTTTTTGCAATGCCACTATAGTGGATTTTTCATTGCTTCGGATTAAAAGAACTTTCGTTTTTGTTTCATTAAAATCGGTGGACTCCTTGTGTGTGAAACTGGCATATTACCCCTAGAGATGCCTTTTTTCGAGGGGTGGTTTCACCCCTTGAAACCGTTTTTCCGCCGATAAAAAAAAATACGTATCGCTTGCTTTTCGGTGCTTCATAACATATCCAAATTTCAACAAAATCGAAGGCTGTCACCTGAGGGATGTTCCTTGTCAATTCAAATCAGTAGCTGAATTTCTCTGAAAAAAAGTCCGACGTTACTCACAATACGAAGTTCCGCGCAAAAACGCAAGGCACGCTCTTCCTCTGCCTTACCATTTCTTTCGATCTAATAAATCACTCGTTGTCAGTGTCCCAATAAATCCTTGACCAAAATATTTATTCAGCTCGAATAATGATTTCTTCGAATTCAACACTCGTCATTTTTTTTTGTTCTCTTCCATTAACGTCGATAAATATCATTTATCCAAGGCGAATGAATATTTTGGTAGAAATAAACAAAAATATGGCACATGTAAATAAAAATACGTGAAAATAATTATATTTGTATTTGATTCAAACAAATCATTCATCTTTGTGTTTCCGATGTTTTTTTTTCGTTTTTTTTTTTATAAAGACGACATTATGATAAGAAGATAAAACATTGAGGCTATAACTAATAGCTCTACCTATTAAATTCAGTCCTAAGGCGGTCTACCTAATTTCCTAGCCGGCGAGGGCACAGTTTCGGGCCTCATGGCCGTGTATTCGTCGCTCTCGTCCGGATCCTCGAGCGTGTCCGGTATTTCCGGCGTGGCTATGCTGTCTCTACGAAACAGACCGATGACCGATTGGAATTTCGGTTGCTCGATACCGCCTAAAAACGTCGCCGACGGCGAACTGTACGCGAGGTACTCTTTGTTCGAGCACCATGCCGGGAACTCGTTTTGTTTGACTGGCCTCGCCGTGTCGTAGTCGTCCTCGCGTTTCCACGGTAGGACTGACTCCGTTGCGGTTGGGGTAGTCACCCGGAAGCTGTCACCTTTCGCACACAAATTCATACTTGTTTGACTCGAATATTTAATCGCACATTTGATCAATCGACTGGAACTATTTCTTCGTAAAATTTTTAATAATTAATTATTAACGATAATAATGTAATTTTTTGCGGCGAAAAATCGAAAAAAAATTCAATTTTTATTTTTTAAACGACAAACGCGCAGTACAAAGTGCTCGGTCGATCTTGGCCAATATTATCTGTTTTAAGGGGTTTCGGGACGATTTACGATGCTTTACCATTTGATACAAATTAATGGAGTAAGTTATTTGTACTCGCACTTGTGAACGCAACCTTGGGGTGGTTTTCGTTTTTCGTCGATCACGTTTTAACGGTACGAGATATGAAATAATTTCAAATTGCAGCAATGTTCATTTTTTCGTGTACTATACATTGGAGTTGAGAACGACAACGTTATCGACGAAAAACGAAAAACACCCTTATTTTCGAGGGTGCATTTCACCCCTTAAAAATCGGGTTCCGCAGATATAAAAAAATACGTATTGCCTATTTTTTCTCATTCTACAAGCATGCCAAATTTCATCGTCATCGGAGAGATCGACCTCGCAACCTTTCCTTGTGAGTGACAAACTGTCAAATCACTCACAAGGAACATAACTTTGGTTTTCTCCGCCGATTTTGTTGAAACTTTTTCACGTGGGAGAGTATCAAAAACTAAGAGACACGTATTTTTTTTTATAGGCGGAAGAACGGTTTTAAGGGGTGAAACGCCCCCTCAAAAATGGGGATGTTTTTCGTCGATAACGTTTTAACGGTACAAGATATAAAAAAACGTCAAATTGCAACAATGTTTATTTTTTCGTGTACTATACATTGGAGATAAGAACGATAACGTTATTGACGGAAAATGAAAAACACCCCTATTTTCGAGGGTGCATTTCACCCCTTAAAACCGTTTTTCCGCCGATAAAAAAAAAATACGTGTCTCTTATTTTTTGATACTCTTCCACATAAAAATAGTTTCAACAAAATCGGAGGAGGACACCAAAATGGTGTTCCTTGTCAGTACATTATGACAATTTCGTCCGCCTTTACATTATCACGAGTAGACATCTCCCTAAACACTTTTTTATATATAACTATATAAAAAAGTTTTTCTATAAACTTCTTATATAGTTATACATAAAAAAGTGTTTTTTTTTCATTATAAATTTCCTAGAAACGGTGGAGACGATCGATCTAAAATTTACAGGGTGCATTCAGTGTATGAAAAAAATTGACTATGTAAATTTGAATTAAATGGTAACGTATCGTCAATTGTCCCAAATCACGTTAAGAAAAAACTCTTTTCGTTTCTGATCAACCAAAATCACGTACACTCATTGCTTATAACTTTTCTAATCCTTCGTTGACACACGTGAATTTGGCCACGATTTTGACACACTGGGTCAATGTGACCCAGATAGTACTTCATCCACGTGCCATTAACAAATCTTCGGTGGTTTTTATGGAAAAATCAGGGACACACTTTAAATATTGTTTAATATGTCTGCGTAATTAAAATTCGGTAAATATCAAATTAATTTACTGTAAAGAATCATTTAAAAAATTCAGTTTGGAAAGGTGAGCATAAAATTCGTACGGATCAAAATGATCCAGTGTGTCAACGTAGGGTCAATTAATATTTTTAGATAAAATGTCGTACACAAATTTGTTAACGTACATACAAATTAACGTCCAAATTATTTCTCAATCATCCCACTCATTGGTTGATTTTTTTTTTAATAATCCTTAGTTTCAGGTTAACTCAGTTTCAGTAACTCAACCCTTTATTTATATCCAATTTTTATTCGATTAAAAAAAATCTTGATTAAAGGTCATGCATATTTCGTCCGGTACCTTCTCCTCGCTGTTTTCTCCCACGGCCGCCATCGCTCTCTTCATCATCTTCGTAGTCGTCGCCGTCGTTTCCGTTATCCGTGTGCGAACCCTCGCCCCCAGGATTCGAATCTATCAACGACAGGCGAAGCAATCATTCCGTCGTACGAATCGAGAAATGAGGAGTGTTATTTATCCACCGTTTAAGGAATGAATTTCAATTAACAATTATTTTTTTGTTTACCGGAAGCTCGAGCCGTGAAAGTGATCGCGGAGTCCCAATCCTCCTTGCTCGATGGCTTCGAGTTATCGTCGTCGTTCTCCGTCTCGTAGAGGACGCCGTTCATGTAGTCTAAAATTCATTTGCATTCTCCGTTGAAGATTTTCTCGTAGGGGAGAAGCACCATTAATCGGCTAGTTGCTTAATATCGGAAAGTGGACTATCTCGAATTTTCCTATAGCGCCATCTGTTGTTCATTTTATTCACTAATAACTAGTCATAGGATGGTGCCTACGCAAAACTTATGGCTACTGACAAGGAACATCCCTCAGGTGACACGCTTCGATTTTGTTGAAATTTGGATATGTTATAAAGCACCGAAAAGTAAGCGATACGTATTTTTTTTTATCGGCGGAAAAACGGTTGTAAGGGGTGAAACGCACCCTCAAAAATGGGGATTTCGTTTTTCGTTGATAACGTTTTAACGGTACGAGATATAAAAAAATTTCAAATTGCAACAATGTTTATTTTTTCGTGTACTATACATTGCATATGAGAACGATAACGTTATCGAGGAAAAACGAAAAACACCCATATTTTCGAGGGGTGGTTTCACCCCTTAAAACCGTTTTTCCGCCGATAAAAAAAAATACGTATCGCTTACTTTTCGGTGCTTCATAACATATCCAAATTTCAACAAAATCGAAGGGTGTCACCTGAGGGATGTTCCTTGTGAGCAACAAAAAAGGCGAAACAGCGAACTGATGATACTTTTCGCCGACGTGAAAATATTTTTTGCGCTGAACAGTGTTGTAGAGGTAAGCCCAAATAATAATTTTATTTTTATTTTTGATGAACTCGAGTATTTATTTTACTTAATAAATATTTAATATTCGCAAAAATATCAATATGTACAAAAATAATACTGTTTATATTCGGCCATGTCAAATCTTAATACCGGATACTTAATCGAGCCTAATGTTGGATATCCGTTTGTGCCAAAGTGTTTCTACCTAATCAAAGATTAACTCATAAAGACTGATTGCTTGATAATAATTACGAAGTTAAAACAATAAATGTTTTGTTTTATTTTGTATAATAGTTAACTCGGTTAAGTTGACTCAACTCATGTTAACTCAGTTCAGTTAAGTGATGATAAGTCAACTTATGTTAATTCAACTTCGTTAATGAGTTAATTCAATGAGTTGATTCAATTCATGTTAACTCAACTCGTGTTAACTCAACTCACGTTAACTGAACTCACGTTAACTCTACTCAACATGTTAAATTAACTGAGCTCATGTTGAGTCAACTCATATTAACTCAACTCAGGGTGTTAAGTTAATTAAACTCATGTTGACTGAACTCATATCAACGTGTTAAGTTAACTAAACTCATGTTGACTGAACTCATATTAACTCATATCAACGTGTTGACTTAACTCCACTTATGTTAACTCAACATGGTAACTTAACTCGTGTTAACTCAACCTCATATGTTAACTTGACTGATCTCATGTTAACTCAACCCAAGATGTTAACTCAACTGAACTCATATTGACTAAACTTATGTTAACTTAACTCGCGTTCACTTAACACAAAATATTCAGATGCAATGTGTAAAATAACGATTAGAATCTTGTGGTATATAACATAACGACCATAAAATCGTAAAATTTAAAGGTCTTAGCAATTGTTTACTTTTTTTTCAATTTTAAACTAAAGTATCCAACATATGGTGCATCTCCCCTGTTCTCGAACGTTCGATCATATCTCGATGCCTACGAACCTTGAGAGAAAAGTTTCGTCGAACCATTCTGTTGCTGTAGCTCCGGAAAGCTCACGTGATTCTGCTTGCTGCCGTCCTAAACGATACACCAAATACATGCCTCGCCCATTGACGATCGTTTTTCATTTTTCAAATGTTTACTTTTACCGTTCGAACATTCACCTTGAGTAACTTCTTGCTACGCTTGTGACGATGCTTGTGCTCCCCCATCATTCGCCTTATGTTCATGTGCATTTTGTAATTGACCTGAGTCGAGAGATCACGATCGTTTACAGCGTGGCGGCTGTAGCTCAGACGACGATGCTGTAAAGCATAAGTCTGGCCGAATACGTTTAGAACCAACCTGGTGAGACTGGAGAGTCTGTCTCCGTACTCGATTTTTTTTGCATTCTTTTTTTAGGGATGCGAAACTCGTTGGAAAAATGTTTCCGACAAAGCGATAAAATCAGAACAGGTGAAAATAAGCTCGAAACAAAATTTCGCCCAACATTGTTTTCTCCCGAAAATTTCTATCAAAAATCAATTTCGCCGAATGAAATCTGCCTACACGGAGAAATGAGTTATCTTCTCTGATTCGTAAATTTAATTACACGCAGAGGTTTATTACTTGAAAAAAAAAAATTATTGATTTTTCTGCCAAGTCGTTCATTTTTTGATTCTTCCACTTTTGAATAATAAGCATTATTTGGGGAGTATTGCGATTGTTGCTGCGTTTCGGTTCTCCGTTGCGTATTTCGAATTGCACATTACTATAGCCTTTTGTCTATGCGGTCGTTTGATTATTAACGGGCTACATCTACCTGGTTGGTAGTTGACGATTTCACTTTGTCAAAATCGATCTTCATTTGTTAATAGTTTCGTAATAATGACGACTTTTTTCACGTTGCAAAAAAAAACTGACTTTAAGAATCGACGATCGTCAACGATTCGTTTTTATTGTTAACTTGAGTAGCCCGTTCGGTTTTCAGCTTTCACGTTTAGTCAACTCGTGCTGAATCAACTCTATATGTTAGCTTAACTAAACTCATATTTACTCAAGTCGTGTTAACTCAACCTAAATTAACTCAACTCAACACGATAACATAACTGAACTCATGTTAATTCAACTGAACATGTTAACTTAACTGAACTCATCTTAACTCAAGTCGTGTTAAGTCAACTCGTGTTAACTCAACTCAACATGGTTACTTAACTGAACTCATATTAAATCAACTTAACAGGTTGACTTATCTGAACTCATGTTAACTAAACTCAACATTTTAACTTAACTGAACTCATGTTAATTCGAGTCGTGTTAACTCAACTCATGTTAACTTAACTCGACATGGTTACTTAACTGAACTCGTGTTAACTCAACTTAACAGGTTAACTTATCTGAACTCATGTTAACTAAACTCAACATTTTAACTTAACTGAACTCATATTAATTCAAGTCGTGTTAACTCAACTCGTGTTAACTTAACTCGACATGGTTACTTAACTGAACTCATGTTAACCCAACTCAACAGATTAACTTGTCTGAACTCATGTTAACTCAACCCAACATGTTCACTGAACTCATGTTAACTCAACTCAACAGATTAACTTGTCTGAACTCATGTTAACTCAACTCAACATGTTCACTTAACTGAACTCATGTGAACTCAACCCAACGTGTTAAGTTAACTGAACTTGGATTAACTCAACTAATGTTAAGTCAACTCATATTAACTAAACATACGTGCAGTTGAAAAATATTTTTTTAAAGCTCTGAACTTTAAATGTGTACCTTATGGTTAAAGGAAAATGCGTTTCTTTTTCACCAACCGTTTTCCAGAAAAAAAATCGGAATTCGGCCATTTTTTTCAGGCCTCCAGGTAGATGTGACCCCTTAATGTATTACTGATTTCTCGGAGTCAGTCAAGTAAGTCTTACTTTCAAATCGTACTGTTCGGGGAGTTTTGTACGGCCAAGGTTTGCTCAAGGGCAATTTGATTCGGGAAAATCTTTTCGGAACGATTTTTCTTTCTGGGGGAAATTCTTTCGGAACGATTTTTCTTTCTAGGGGAAATTCTTTTCCAGGACAGGAATTCTGGAAAATTTGGAACGGGGAATAGGTGGCGTGGAACGCCAATGGAATTCAAAGACTTACTCTCTTGTAAGGCTTGCAGAGTTCTTCCGCTAGGAGATGATGAATTTTTGCATCCGTCAGATCCTTCCTAGAAGGATAATATTCCAATTCCTGGAGATCGATGTTCCAGCCGGGTTCCAATTGACTGCAGCTTGGACTTCAGACGGTCTCGATAAGTTATGCGTTTCAATTTAATGCGCGAATCGAAGGTCCATTCCAGTGTGACATTTTTTGAAAATCGTTTTCTTGCATTATTCAAAAATATGGACTTTCATAAACATGATGTTCAATTTTTGTTACGGAATTCAAATTATTCGGGTCGCTGCAACTTTTCTTACGAAAAGGGATTCAACGTCGTTTTTCAAAAGGGTGGAAAATTTTGAACGAAGATTTTTCAAGCTATCCGCCTTTAATTTTGCCACATCATGCTTCACGCCATTCCTTAACGTCGTACGAAAGCGTTTTTTAAATACTTTTTTTTGAAAAATTAAAAAAATGCCTCAGTGTGACAATTTATTTCAAAATGGCCACCATTTTGTTAATTTTCATTATGAAAGAATATTTCGTACGCCTCTACAGTTTTTCATACTGATTAATAAGCTTTTTGGTCTTTTTCTTTCGGACAATTTTTTGAGGGGTAGGACTTTCGACCGTCAAGCCCGACTTTTTTTTAAATCATTTTTCATTCGTCAAAAAATTATATAAAAAATAAAACCAAAACATTCAAAAATATTTTCAATTACGTGTCATTTGAATAAACGAAAAAAATCGACAAATTATCGAATTTTATTAGAAAAAAAAATCATGATCAGCAATTTTTTTATATCATGAAAATCAGCATTTTTTTTTTAATCATGAAAATCAGCAATTTTTTTTAATCATGAAAATCGGCAATTTTTTTAATCGTGAAAATCAGCAATTATTTTTTAATAATCATGAAAAACAGCAATTTTATTTGAAAAAAACATCATGAACAGCAGCCATTTTTTTAAATCATGAAAATCAGCAATTTTTTTTCAATCATGAAAATCGTCCATTTTTTTAAATTATGAAAATCGGCAATTTTTTTAATCATGAAAATCAGAATTTTTTTTAATCATGAAAATCAGCAATTTTTTTTAATCATGAAAATCAGCAATTTTATTTGAAAAAAAAATCATGAACAGCAGCAATTTTTTTTAATCGTGAAAATCGGCAATTTTTTTAATCATGAAAATCAGCATTTTTTTTATCACCATGAAAATCAGCAATTTTATTTGGAAAAAAAATCGTGAACAGCAGCAATGTTGTTTAATCATGAAAATCAGCAATTTTTTTAATCACGAAAATCAGCCATTTTTTTTATCATGAAAATCGGCCATTTTTTTAATCATCAAAATCGGCAATTTTTCTTAATCATGAAAATCGGCAATTTTTTCAAATCATGAAAGTCAGCAATTTTATTCGAAAAAAAAATCATGAACAGCAGCAATTTTTTTAAATCGTGAAAATCAGCAATTTTCTTGAAATCATGAAAATCAGCGATTTTTTTTAATCATGAAAATCATCAATTTTTTTAAATCATGAAAATCATCATTTTTTGTATTCGTGAAAATCAGCAATTTTATTTGAAAAAAAAATTATCAATTTTCAAGTCAGTCAGACTAGAATGGTCCCTCAATATGGTGCTTTCTTTACCTGGAATTGAATTGGCCGGTGTTGCTGTAATTCCGAAATATCGCTGACATGCTCTCGGTACCGCTGATATTGCCGATCGTCGAAGCGTTTCGTCTTATGTAGTCGAGTGCGTCCTTCATCGCGAGCTTCGAATAAGTTTCGAGGATCTTTGGCTCGGCGCCGCAATGATTTCTCACGAGATAAGGGCGAATGAATTTATTGTCGAATCTCTTGAATCTAAATGACAAGAAATTTTTTTCCAGACTCTCATTCGCCACCTCGTTGGCTACAATTATTACGCAACGATAATCATTCGCAACTCGTTTTTTGGTTGACTAATTTTTCTGTCGTAAAGTCATTCGTAAATGACGTCTGGGTAATTATTGAAATACTCACTTGTCTCTGACGTGATAATTGCCATGTTTTCCCAAAATGTCTTCCACCCCGGCCATTATGTGGTCCATTATCTGTTGGGTACAGCGTAAAAATGAAACTTTGACCCACGAAAATGGCAAAACAATTGAAAAAAAATCAGTTCTTTTTATACATTTTTTTTAAACGAGCTCTTTTTATAGAAATTAAAAAAAATCACAGCTTAAAAAAATTAAAGCAATTGCTTTTAGTAATTTAAAAAAATTTAAAGAATAACCAGGTATTTAAAAAAATTAAAGTAATTACTTTAAATTTTTATTTTTCAAATACCTGATTTTTCTTTTAATCAAAAAAATGCCCTGGTTTTTAAAAAATTTGTATAAAAAGAGCCTTTTTTCAAATTTTTTGCCATTTTCGAAGGTATTTTTTTTTATTAAAGGAACGGTAGGTATTTTTTTAAATTTGTTTAAAAAATCAGGTCGAGGCATAAAAATCATGCTTGAAAAAAATATTCGGAATATTAGATGGACAGCTGGATAAAAGTTTCTCACCCTTTCGTGAATTCTTTCGTTCATCGTGGGTTTTCTTTTCTCGGCCCTCTTGACGTTCAGTATCTTGACCAAGGGTTTTATAGTGATGCCCTAAATAAGCGAAAGAAAGAATCAATCGATAATCCTTTCATGAAAATGATCAGTCTCCACCATTGACTCTTCGCCTCGTCTTCCAAAGCGAAAACGACAGTTTTGGGATTATTTCTCAGGTCAAAGCAGCATTTACACTCACTCTACCGCAGTGGCATTTTAAAAACGAACGGATAATTCCCAAAAGTAAATCCTCGATCATAAAAATATAGCGAGATGGTGAATTTATTTTATATTTTTATTTTTTTTTTCGCCTAGAAAAAAACGTCCTCAAAGTGGAAAGCATGATGGAATTCAAAATGTTGAAAACACAAATTTTGATCCTGGGTTCTAGACGTCCAATTTTTATTTCTTCCACGTAGCTTATAAAAGAAAAAAATTGTTTTACCAGACAAAGTTTGCTTTTGTTATTCAAACGTGCTGCTATCTGCTGCTTAAACTGTCGACCAAAAACTTCAAGACTTATTTATCTACGTAAACAAGACAAAAGCAAACTTTATAAGTAACAAATGAAAATTTGGGTTATTCGATTCGTTGTATAGAATAAAAATTTACTTTTCAAAATACAAACACAAAAAAAAATTTCAACATTTGTTTTCGAAATGCAAACTCAAAAAAAATACTGAAAAAAAATTTTTTTGAACCACAAACACAAAAAAAAATCAAAACTTTCTCTTCAAAATACAAACAAAACAACTTCAAATTTTTTTTTTCGACATACAAACTCAAAAAAAAGTTCTCAATTTTTTTTCACAATACAAACTTAAAAAAAATGTTTTCAAATTTTTTTTCAAAATACTAACTCAAGAAAATGTTCTCAAACATTTTTTTCGAAATACAAACAAAAAAAATTGTATATACAGCGAAATACAAACAAAAAAAATTCAATTTTTTTTTTCGAAATACAAACAAAAAAGTAAATTTTTTTTTCAAAATACAAACTGAAAAAAAAATGTTTTCAAATTTTTTTCCAAAATACAAACTCAAGAAATGTTTTCAAAATACAAACAAAAAAAAATTGTAATTCTTTTTTCAAAAAACAATGCAAACTCGAAAAAAAAAAATTTCAAATTTTTTTTCAATATAAACAAAAAATATTTTTTTCGAAATACAACCTCAAAATATTTTTTTTCGCAATATGGACTCAAAAAAATTTATTTTCAAATTTTTCTTTCAAAATACAAACCAAAAAATATTTTTTTTCAAATTTTTTTTCGAAATGCAGAATCGGAAAGAAATTATTTTCAAAATATAACCTCAAAATAACATTTGTTTGTTAAGCTGTAATTCTATAGGCAATTTCCCAACACTTTTGGACTCCCTCATTTTTTAGGGGCACGTAAGTGGGAAAAAACGAAAGGTTGGCCCTAAAACTTCGAGGGGAGCGTAGAAAATGATCGTAACGTGGATTTGCCGTGGATTACGTTTTACCTGAATAAACACGGTGAAGTATATGACAGCTATCGTTGTCGTGACGAACATCGGCTGAAGAGGCACGTGTTTCGGGTCGATCAGTAGGACCAAGGCGAATGCGACAGCCCCTCTCAAGCCCCCGTACGACATTACGAATTTTTCCACCTTGTCGAGCTTGTGAAGACGAAATCGATTCGCGAGAGCTGCGAGGACCATCACCCCTGTGAACGCGGACAATAGTGAAATGTTCGTCATTGCTACCCATTTAAGGCGATATATATACATACAGACGGCAAAAAATCAAGCAATTTTTTACAGTAATTAAAATAAAGAAAATGCGAATAAAAAAAAAATGGCACGCATTTATTTAAAAAATCAACATTTCACGATTTTTTTTTTAACTTGGATTCCAAAAGTATTTTTAAAAAAATTTCGAAAACAATTCTCGTCAAATAGATGGTAGCAATACTATCGATATTTTTACCAAGTTCCAACTCAATCGGCTTTATAGTTTTTGAGTAATTCTGGACGCCATTTCGAAAATGCAGTTTTGAAAAAAACGCGTTTAAAGTTTACGCCCACTCCGAATTCGAACGGTGAGGCACAACGTTGACAGGCTGCAACGTTTGAAGTTTTTTTCAAATTCGCTTTGAAACTTTGGGAAAATATTTTAGCTATGTATCGTTTAAATCATGTAAAAAAAAAAACATTTTAGATATTTAGAAATATTCAAATACCATTTATATCAAATAAATATATACATATTAAATAAATATTTTATCAAAATAAAAATACTTTAGAGATATATCGTGTAAAAAAATCAAATATTTTAGATACGCAACGTTTAAAAAAAGAAAAAAGAAACCTATTTTTTCCATAGTTCCAAATTACATTACCATAATATGTTAGGAACACCCTTTGACTTCTTTTTTTCGGATCACAATTGTGGCGAAAAAAATTGTTATTGCCACTGTTACCAACAAAGTTATCATTAAGGGGGGAGATACCTTGCGGGCAGCCTTGCTGATTTTAACGGTGTTAAAATTTGCATCGATGAACCGCGACGAAAGTTCTTTTCATCATTTTATTTTCTATGTTGTTATTATTCTAAAAATCTTTTCTTTTTCTTTTTATAGAATAATATTGTGGATCGGTAAATAAATATCTTTAAAAATGGTTGAAGGATGTTTTTCACTTGTAAAACAAGTTATGCAAATAAAAGTCGATTATTATTATTATCATTATGGTCGAAGGATTTTTTACACGCAAAATCTGCCAAAAGAAATTGAAGAAATTCAGAAATATTAATTTTCTTTGCATTTCAACGATGCAAGCTTCAATCTCATGATTTTCACGATTTTTTAAGGGGTTTCGTTACTACTTTTGGCTGCTACGTGGTATTTTTTATTTATTAATCTTTAAAAATGGCGGTTTTCTAAACTGCATTTTCAAAACTATCGTGACGTATAACTAAAAAAAATTGGGCCTCGCTCTATTGGGTACATATGACAAATTATTCTTTTTCAACTAGATACTTAATTGGGTAATGCTTTTTTTCTGTTTCAGTTCTGAGGTAGTACTAAACAGAAGCCATATGGGGTGATGATAGCTTAAGAAAGGTTTCTATACTCATGCTGTGAGGTAATGATGAAAATATACGAAATTATTGTTGTTTAAATATTTACAATACCAAATGGCTTATTTTTGGAGTCGGTACCAGCTGATTGCCAATATTGTCACATTTCTCGCAGAAAAAGAGGAGGCGAAGGAAAATTAATGAAATATACGATCTACAGTCTTTTTTTAAATTCGCAAGCTCGTTCCTTCCGTGACGTCAATCTCAAGTTCTTGGCAGGCACCGACTCCAAAAATAAGTCATTCGGTATTGTAAATACATGAATAACAGTAATTTACTTAAAAATTTGATTATAAAATAATTAGTTTTTTAATTCATTATAAAAATGATTAGTTTTATAATTCATTATAAAAATTTGGTTATAAAATATTTACGAAATATTTTTATTATAAATTTATCGTATTATGTACACAATAAATTATTATATATACTACATTATGAATCGGCGTTTTCAGTATTTGGGTTTTAACACAGTACATGGTACATAATGTACAGAAATTCAAAGTTCCTAAGTAGTTTAGTTTTTTAGATAGACCCCGTAACAAAAATGGTATAAAACTGATAACTTTGACGGCCCCCCATTTCTTTATTTTTGAGCTTAAAAAAGAAAAAAATATATATTTGCACTCGACTCAATGAGCTTTGTACAATGACACCCCACATGCCAGGGTGAGAAATATTTTTTTCTCACCCTGGATTTTGAGAAGAATTTGATATAAATCTTTCTAGGGGTGAGAAATATCCAGGGTGAGAAATATTTCCAGAAAGCCAGGGTGAGAAATATTTTTTTTCTCACCCTGGATTTTGAGAAGAATTTGATATAAATCTTTCTAGCCTTATAGTCTAAAATTTAATCTTCTTGTTTCAAAGCGTACCATTTCATCAATTTTCAACATTTATCACTTTTTCTTGGTTCACATTCTGCGTGTGAATGTCGATGCGTTTGAAGAAAAATCGTAAAGATCAGCAATTTTTTGTTCGCCGAAAGGTGTCTCCCCCCTTAAAATTATCGAGTATCGCGTTTTTTCGATTTATCGAATCAGCGATGAGGAAGGAAACGAGACTCACCGAGTATTCGATAGACGGAGCAGCATACTATCGTCATAAGGACGAACCACGTGTTCCAATCGTGACGATTGTTCACAGTCGCCACTCCAAGAAACATAAATATGATTGTCTCGGAACTGCTGGACAACATTTTCATGGTGTACTTCACCGTCGTATGGGACTTGTGAGATATATTGGCCTCTACGTAATTCTTCATTGTTATACCACAGAATGTGATTCTGTGGAAAAATAACGACTACAATAACAACATTTTCCAAATCCATACGACAGATTAATTATCAAAATTTATGCATTATTAATCAATTGCTAAAAAATAGCACAAAATCACTATTTTCTTGCTCTTCTGTAATCGTATTGTGGCATTAGGGCGGGACACCACTGTGACGTGTCAAAAATCGATCTTTTGCATTTTCTCAAAGTATACAAATCAAAGAATACGTGAAAAAAAATCGGAAAAATTTCCGAAACGGTCATACCTCCGATTAATTTGGAATTCTGTGTACCCATGTATTTTTACTCGTTGATTTGTACACGTTGATACTCGTTGAAATTTGATTTTCAAGGTCAAAACTCACAAAAACTGGTTTTAAAAACGAAAATCTATTTTATTGCATTAAAGGTTGATCTTTTGTAAAAATGTTTCCTACAAAAGTTGTAGCCCATAAAAAGATTGATCTTTTATGTTCTATACAGTTTATGTCTCAAATCATTATGTTTCGAGAAAAATGGGATAATGTTCTAATAAGTGAAAATTGCTGTGAAAAAAACAAAATTTCCGTAATTGCAATAGCTATAGTTATACGTAGCATATTTTTTGTTGAAATATAGTTTTTTTTTAATTTTGCGTGTTAATATTTCGCCAAAATGACACTGTTTTAACACCCACCATTTTGTATTTCTTTTTTCCCAAAACAACTACGTACTGCGAGAACGACATTCATGTAGATTATAAGACTTTCGAATTTTTATTTTTCGTACATACGTACTATTATACCTCGGAAACGTTGTTAATTTTTATTTCTGTTTGATAAAAATGTACCCAAAGTAAGTTCAATGTAGTCTTAATAAAATACCGTTTTTTCCAAATCGCAAATAAATAATCTACCAGACGAAAAACAATCGCAAAAACCACCTTTTTGGACCATCACCGTGTCCTCGGTTTAATACCTAGTAGCCCATTTGAACGGAGGGTTCGACGTAAGCAGGGCATATTTTCGTCAACGGCAATTTGAATATTAATTGATACTTGTTTCCTTCGATATCCGAGCTGATGAAAAATTCAATATCACACGCAAGCGCAAGCTTGCAATTTTCATCGTCTCGTGTATTGATGTCATCAGTTGCGTATCGATCTGTACTTTAGCCACGTACAATATCGCCATGCGACCAATTACACACATATACCAAACAACATAATACGCGTATGGAAAAATGTGTAAAAAATACATCGAAGAAGGCTTACGCGAGTATCCCGGACATGTGAAATATTTCAGCGTTGAGATAAGCCAGATACGCCATGACGAATATGAAAATTGGCTCAATGACTCGGACCTCATTCGTAAATCTCGTTACGAAACCCGTTGCGAAGCCCCAGAAAACGCCGATTATCGTACCGCCGATTGCAACGACGAGAAACGAGGCGAGGCCGGACAAAATTTCGGTATAAGTTATTCTCGGTGGTCCCATCTCGCTGTATGTTTCAAACATGTGGTAGAGCACCTGCAAATGATGTATAGGCCACGCTATAGAGTCTAATCGACTTGGGGTGAGCCCGTCGAGCATTGTCATTCACCATTTCATGGTGAATAACATTTTCCCCGCTGTATCTTTACATTGCGTAAACGCGCAACGATGAGGTTACGTAATATTGGGATGTTGAATAAGTTCTGAATAAGTTCTGAATAGGTTCGGAATAAGTTATGACTAAGTTCTGAATAAGTTCTGAATAACTTTGAATAAGTTCTAAATAAGTTTGGAATAAGTTCTGAATAAGTTCTGAACAAGTTTGGAATAAGTTTGGAATGAGTTCTGAACAAGTTTGGAATAAGTTTGAAATAAGTTCTGAACAAGTTTGGAATAAGTTTGAAATAAGTTCTGAATACGTTCTGAATAAGTTCTGAATACGTTCGGAATAAGTTCTGAATAAGTTCTGAATAAGTTTGGAATAAGTTCTGAATAAGATCTGAATAAGTTCTGAATAAGTTCGGAACAAGTTTGGAATAAGTTCGGAATAAGTTCTGAATACATTTCCTACAATTCTCTTAAGACATTTTTTATAATACCATTTTCGTCTATAAATCGTGACTTAATAAACAAATAATTTTTTTAATGGATTTCGAAAGTATATTTATTAAGTGTGACAACTTTGATATCAATACCTATAATACCAACCTGTCAAAAAAATTCATGAAAATAGCCTTTTTTAGCGTATAAAGTGAGAAGACTCCATAAGTCTTCGTGAAATAATGCCTCCAATTCAACACATCAAAATTATTATTTTGGAAGCGTCTAAACCAATATCTGCGCGTTGTTTCCGATAGAGCATGGTCGACGTAAGTCTCAACAAGAATTCTGTGCAGATTTTTTTTTGTCCGATCAGGCCATTATTTGATCGAAAATCATCGCGGGTGTGCTCCAAAATCTGACACACTTGTTATATTCATCTCTCGTTTGGCATTTGGTAAATGTGTACGATTTATGTACTCACGACGGTGACCGCATCGTTCAAAAGGCTCTCGCCAAAAACGACGATGTACAGAATCTCGTTAACGTGAATTTCCTCAAAAACAGCCAACACCGCAACCGGATCCACCGCGCTTATCAGCGCCGAGAAGAGGAACATGTCCAGAAGTGGCGCAGCCGTTTCGTCCGTGAAACCGAAGAGGCCACTTTTGGCCAGAAGCCAGAGCGATGCACCTGTCGTGAGGCATTAATAAAAATGAACGTCCAAAAATGTGTCCAACCCTAGATGAGTTGGAAAATCATGATTACGCTCAAGGCTTGATAATCCCGTCGAAAAAAGGGGTATGCCATTTTTTAATTGCCATGAACAACTCGTCCGGTGATGTCGAATGGATGTTTGTGTCGTGGGAAAAACTAGCTAAAGATATTCTAAAAAGAATCGCGTAGAGAATTCAAGGTCGTATTGTAGTGTGAACATCCATTTTCGAGGTGATTTTTTAGGAATTAAATTTAGAGAAGTACGCACTGAATTTAAAAAATGAATTTTCAGTGGAAAATTTTCTTATAACTGCTCATAAATTGAAAAGTTTTCGATTAAGGGCAGATATACACCTAGGAGCCGGAAAAAAAATAATTTTTGTGAATTTTTTCAAGGAAAACTATTCGAAATCTCGGATTGGGGTTTTAATTATCTGAAAGTATAGACATTCAAAAATATGTTTAATTTTCTTTATTTAAAAATATCAAAAATATACAAGGACATTGTATGATCCTTGGAGCGTCGTAAAAAAATCGGTACCCAAAATTTCTCGAAAACCAATGAACCGATTGCCTTGAGGTTTTTTGTGGTTATTCTATACACCATTATCTAGTACTTGTTATAACCGATTTTGAAGATATCGATTTATGACAAAATGGCGGACGTTTGAACATAAATAGTGATTTTTGGGCCAAAAATTAGTTATTATTTTGCCTATAAAACAAAAACTAAGTAACGGAAAAAAATCCTATAACAAGTACTAGATAATGTCGGATAGAATAACGGCAAAGAACTTCAAGGCAATCGATTCATTGGTTTTCGAGAAATTTTGGGAACCGATTTTTTTACGACGCTCCAATATCCTTGTATATTTTTTATATTTTTAAATAAAGAAAATTAAACATATTTTTGAATGTATATACTTTTAGATAATTAAAACCCCAATCCGAAATTTCAAATAGTCTTCCTTGAAAAAATTCACAAAAATGACCTTTTTTCGGCTCCTAGGTGTACGTCTGCCCTTAATCGGAAATTCGCTACGTACTTCTCAGCGAAATGCAATTAGGAACATAACTTGTAAATTTGAAGTAAATCGAGTGAAAATTGTTGAAGTTATTTGTTACGCCAATTGGAAAAAAGCGATTTCGAGAAGTTTCGAGTAGTCGGCCATTTTGTAGATCGAGAAAAAACAATTTCTAACAGCTTGATATTCATACCAAATAGATGTGTAATTAATTTTATGAGTGAATCGCTTTTTCCTACGAAAAAACAAAATTTTCAATTGACACATGATTTTATACCCGTTACTGTGGCCTGTGGCCTTAAGGATGTTGAGTCCCAAATCGCAAATGATGATAAAATTCTGAAAATTTGGTATGTTTTTGTATGAAGTATTTCAGAGGTCGTGTAAAAATTTCACGACAATTAGGAAGCTCGTTATTGAACAATTAAAATTCACAAATTAAATGTTGCTTTATGGAAACTGATGTAACTTTGCAATAAGTTTTTTTTTTGACCTCTCAATTTTATAATATCTACAATATACTGAAAGCAACGGAAACAAAACGAAGTTTATTGATAATTTTTTTTTAATTTCTTTTAAAAATTGTTCTTAACAAAATGTTAATTTTTTAATAACGAGCTTCCTAATCGTCGTGAAATTTTAACACGACCTCTTAAATACTTCATACAAAAACATACCAAATTTTCAGACTTTTCTTATCATTTTTTATTTCAACCCTTAAGGAGGTTGAAGTAATGATGATAGAATTCGGAAAATTTGGTATGTTTTTACATGAAGTATTCAGGAGGTCGTGTAAAAATTTCATGACGATTAAGAAGCTATTTATTGAACGATTAAAATTAACATGTTTCATAGGAACTCAACATCCTTAAGTTCTCTCCACTGTTTTTCTACATGCGAGAATTCCAACCAGGTGGGGCAGCAGGGCAATAAATCCTCTTTGTCATAATTCGTACACATGTATATTGATCGTTGTCGCTTGCGGTAGCTTTCATTGACGGCAACCATCGCTGGTGTGGAAAATGTTTGCACAACCGCATTAATGAGGGAATGGTCAGTAAGGTAAAGGCAAACGTGGCGAAACTAGTTAATTTCATTTTCTTCCCCATGCCCCTTCGTCTATAAAATTTATGGGTCAGTCACTAGAGTGCATACCACATGAATGGCTCACGAGCGACGACACAGAGAGCCGGAAATTCTAAAAGCTCAGCGGAGGGTTTGTCCTCCGCTCGCGTTGTGATCTATTTTTATCGTTTCGTCTTCCGTCGTTGCGCATGCCACGCGTGCCGTTTTGTATTTGAAAAACGAGAAACAGAAATATAACGAGGTTGAAAAGCTGGCGCCGAATCGTTCCAAAATATACTTCGGGAATTTAGCAGGGTGGCACAACGGAGAAAAGGCGGATCTTTCGGGAGATTGCTGATGGAAGGTACTCAACGGAGCATTGGGAACATGCTGCAGCAGCAGGACGATCAAATGATGGGTGTCGTTCCGAAAAGTCCATTTCTCTGGTTAATTTGGAATTTCGCATACTTATGTATTGTGACTCGCTGATTATAAATATCATATTGAAAATACCCGCTGATCTGATTTTCAAGGTCTACCCTCACG
The DNA here is from genome assembly GCA_951751655.1 of Ophion costatus. Lineage (NCBI taxonomy): Eukaryota > Metazoa > Arthropoda > Insecta > Hymenoptera > Ichneumonidae > Ophion > Ophion costatus. The sequence goes on along the minus strand of OX632360.1, from coordinate 41,184,130 downwards.
AAAACTGATGTTTAAACAGTTTGTCTGTTGTATTTTAGTAAATATTCATTTTAGAGACAAATGTTTCCTATAAAAGTTATTGTCTATGAAAATATTGATCTTTTATGTTCTATACAGTTTTTATCTAAAACCATTCAGTTTCGAGAAAAATGGGATAATGTTCTATTAAGTGAAAATTGCTTAGCTCCATTGGTTTCGATATTATCTACTTGGGCACTTTACCGTGGCAAGGTTGGAGTTCAGTCTTTAAAGAGCGTTTTTTTTGCCTTTTTTGTTTTTTATTTTTATTTTTTTCTTGCATTTTAATTTCTTTTTGTATTATATACTATTTTTGTGATTCAGTCGCTTTTAAGGGGTTAACCCCACTTGCGATTTTGAAAAAATCGATTTTTTTATTGCATTTTTTGAAGTATAAGTATCTGAGAATATGTCCTGAAAATTTCAAGTCGATCCGAACAAAATTGACTGAGATATGAGCGTTGAAAGAGAAGAATCCGTGAATTGAAGAACTGAAATTGAAACTTTAAACGCGTTTTTCTCAAAATGGCATTTCTGAAGTCGGTGACCAAAATTACTCGAACACTAATGAACCCATCTTCTTGAAATTTTGCAGGCTTATTTAATACATAAAAATGTAGTCTTTAATCGTTCGATTTTTTTCGTTAAAATCGAACCATTAACTTTGACTGTCCGCCATTTTGTGAAAAATGAATATTTTTTAAAATCCTTCGATTAAAGACTAGTTTATACTTATATTTGACTAAATCCATCCACATTTTTTTTCAGATGATCCACTTCGCCGCAATGCTGGTCACCGCAAACCGCGTATGTAAAAACATTATTTCATTGACGGCCATTTGCCAGTAAACAATGTAATATTTTTCAATAAAAAAATTACTGAAAGTTCTTCAAGATGTGTTCTTTAAGATGGTATATTGATCGATTAAAAAAGTTTTGTAGTTTTCTTTAAAAAAAATTCATGAAAAAAGCCTTTTTTTTGCGCTACAAGTGGGGGTAACGCGTTAAAGTGCATGTTTTTTTTTGCTTTTTTGTTTTTATTGATTTTTTTTCTTTTATTTAAGTTTCTTTTTGTATTATATGCTATTTTTGCATTTTTTGTGATTCAGTCAATTACAAAGTGCATGTTTTTTTTTGCTTTTTTTCCATTATCTTAGATTCTTTTTGTATTAAATACTATTTTTGCATTTTTTGTTTAGGTTTGCTTGGGTTGTTTGGGCTTTTTTGTTTAGATTTGTGTTTGAATTTTTTTGTTGGTTTCGTTTCAGTTTGAATTTGGTTTTTTTCTTTGGGTTTGTGTGGGATAATGAACATTATCTATATTCTTGCTGTTACCGATCCGTTACTATAGATAAGTAGATAATATCGAACCTCATGAAGCTAAGCAATTTTCACTTATTGCACCATTATCCCATTTTTCTCGAAATGGAATGGTTTTAAGCAAAAATTGTATGCAACATAAAAGATCAATATTGTCATACGCTACGACTTTTGTACGAAATACTTTTCTCTAAAATGAATATTTACTAAAATAAAACAGAAAAACTGTTAAAAAATCAGTTTTCGTGAGTGTTGACCTTGAAAATCAAATTTGCGGGTATTTTCAATATGATATTCGAGATCAGCGAGTCAAAATACATAGGTACACGAAATTCCAAATTAATCAGAGGTATGTGCTCTTCGGAACTTTATCCCAAATGATCGAGATTGAAAAGTTGTTTTTGCACTAACAAAAAGTAGCAGAAACGGAAAATTTTGCTTTACCTGGCAATAATAATAAAATAATAATATCGTAGGAATGTCGATCTGTAGCTGTCCGTTAAAGTCACTCTAGTCATTTGCAGCAATATCACAACTACATTTGGTAACGTCTGATAAAAAATTGTACCAGTGATACGAAGAATGTGAGGTTGGCATATGGTAATATTCAAACGTCAAAAACATTGGAACTCTGTTATTTTGCAATTTATGCGCCATTTTTTCTTCATTTTTTAATGTAACCATCGCTTTGCTGCTCGATACGATTGAACTCCACAGCAGCAGGCGGTATATAGTGAAATATCTTCTGTCATTCCATGACGGTATTGAACGGACTACATCCACCTAGGTGGGTCGAAAAATAGCATTTTCCAACAATATTTTTATTCGATAGTATCTCCTTTTAACTATATTTCCTGTATATCCTTTTACTATATTCCCTGAAAATTCCATTGAGATATTTCGGAAATTGAATGAGCTACAGCTCCTAACAGTCAAACAGTTCAAACACCAAACGCGTTTTTCTCGAAACACTGGTTTCAAAGTCCGTGGACATGATATCTCGAGTACCACTTGATGGATAGTTTCCAAATTTACAGGAGACACGATGAGAAATATTTGAAAGTCGTTGACGATCTCCCTTTTTCTAAATCGGTCTTTATTTCTTAATAGTTACGTAAAAATGACGACTTTTTTGACAGATTTGGTATGCTCGGGTTTCAGTTGGTCTTCAAGTTGTTAAAAAATGTGGTTTTGAAAATCGACGATCGTCAACGACTCGTAGTTATTGTTAGCTTCAATAACTCGTTTGGTTTTTAAATTTCGGATGGACAGTTTGAGCGGGAGAGTGTCCACCGCCAAACATCGCGAAAAAAACTTTGCGAAAATAATTTTTCTGTATTTTTTGGTGATTAAAAAAAAATACTCTGAATATATGTACTTTTGTGTTGTAAAAAAATGCACTTCTTTGTCACCAACCGTTTTCGAGATGAAAAATTCGGAATTTGGCATTTTTTTCCAGCCTTCAGGTAAATGTAGCCCCTTAAACCGATAAATATGGGGATTGTCACTGTAGCATGGTACAAATGAAAAGGCTGAGTCGTAAGCACGGAGACTAGAGTAGAGGAGTCCTAACCCTGTTTTCTTATCCGTTGGGAAATCGCTAGTAATAAGTAGGCACTTTTATTGATGTCAGTCGATTTAAATCACATATGCATACACTAGTAAATCTGCGGATTAAACCTGACAGCTAATGTTTCTAGCCTCAATTCAAGCTTAGTAGATATTAGTAATATGTCGTTTAATTTTTAATTCGAGGGAACAGCTTGTTATTATTTCATACGGAGGAAAATTGAAATAAAAAAATTGCTGCCCCTTATTAAGAAAATTCATTTTATTTTTATCATTTTGCAAAGATTAGTGTTCCCACAGTTTCCAAGACACGATTTTTTCATTGCATAGTTTTCTAGCCTAGCGCCTTAACTGTTAACTGCAACAAATATTTTGTAAACATTTCAAAAGTTTACCGAGTTATGACGATTTTTGTGGAGAGTATTTTTTTGAGTTTTTCTCCAGGCTATGTTTTATGAAATGATGTAAGTTTTTTACGAATTCTATTCGTCAGATTCACTACACATTTAGGCAGGCCATAGTTTTTAATATTTTTTATTCTATGACCGAATGACTTTTTTGTATGTTCATCCCTTTGTCAACAAATGATTGAAGTTGTCTTTTTTTGTCGAAATTCGAACTCTTTTTTTCTTCAATTTGCCATTTTCTTAATTTTCAGAATTTTAAATGGTCCATCAATAAGTGAACGAACAAATTTTTATCCAACTAATGCCATCCGGTTATTTTTATAATATAATAAATGAAATTTTGTTTTCAGACCGAAATGAGCATAATTTTGAAGACCTGCTTCGAGAGTATAACTCACAATATTAATTTCCAACTTCAAACTCGATCTAGGGAAAAACTGTTGGTATCTGCTAGACACGTCAGGGACATAGAAGAGTTAAGGACAAAACATGACCCAAGTTTAATAATTCAAGCTCGTGTTATAAACCTCTATTTCTTTGACGCATTACAAAACTTTTTGAAAGGTAAAACTGCGGCTATCCATTTGTAGCGTTGTTCTAACCTGCAATTTACTGTAGGCAATCGATAAAATTTGCATTTGCTATTCGCTCTTTTTGCAATTTATTACACCGCAACTTTGGTGGCCCATTTTTAATGAAACAATATTTCAAATTTGATTGCAAAAATTTTGAAACGCGCACACAGATTTGATTGGTAAATAGTCGAGTTTATTGCAATTTTTCCCCACTCTACACTCTGCACGGTGCTGATATTTACAAGAATTTGGAGTCCCACAGTCTAGTCTCTCGCGGTCAGAATCTAACCCCTTGTGGATCAAAATTCCTCAAAAACGGTGAACGAATTTGAAACTTCCGAGTCAACCGTAGCTGGGTTTTTTTAAGGCGGTCATTCCATGTGACAGGTCCAAAAAATCGAAAAAAAGATTTTGGAAAAATTTTGAAAAAAAAATTTGGACATTTTGAAAAAAAAATTTTTGGACAACTTTTGGAGGAAAATTTATTGCAGAAATTGTAAAAAAAAACAATATTTGTGGATAAATTTTGAAGTAAAATTTTTGGACAAATTTTCAGAAAAAATAATTTAGAAGAATTTGGAAGAAAAATTTATTGCACAAATATCGAAAAAGAAATATTGCGCCGATATCGAAAAAAAAATTTGCTCAAATTTTGAAAAAAAAATTTTAGCACAAATTTGAAAAAAAAAATTTGAGCACAAATTTGAAAAAAAAAATTTCGCCACAAATTTGGAAAAAAAATGTTTTGTCCAAAATTCGAAAACGAAGTTTTTGCACAAATGTCGAAAAGAAAATTGTGCATAAATTTCGAAAAACTCGTTTTTGTTTGACAAAACACCGAGGGACTGTAAAAACGTTAATAAATGTGTTTAAAAACATCCCAAAACACTAGCTGTCAAATGGGCTGACCCGGTTGAGCCCACCTCGTACGAACATACCCTACTTCGTACTTACCTATCGAAAGGGTATTGAAAATCGTTCCAACGACCGCGAACAGAAGGATCGTTCCGAGGTGGTCGAAAAACAGTCGATTCGGCATGAAGTAACCGGCGTCCAGTATTATTGGTGGAAGCATGTAGAGGAAGAACGTATCGGGTGTGAGTGGAGATACGTGCACTTCGCTGGCTTGAAAGAGTAAAACACCGATGACGACACCAACCACGATCAGCAGGCAGGATTCCGGAAAGATTTTGCTGAATCGTGGCGCCATGTGGAAGCCTAAGAATGAGAAAATCGCAACCCTGAATGCCATTTTCCATTTCATCCCCTAAGGTCAATAGATCGATGAGATCCTTCATCAATGATGATTGGACCCTCTTACGCCCTTTTGATAGAACCCGAACAATGTGGCGTAACGATGACAGCTTCGGGCACTAGCCTGCTTTGTAATTAGACCGAATCGATAGTTCGGCAACCTAAATGGAGACCATCCATTTCGGAATAACTCGACGAGCAGTGAGCAGGTCAAGCTATGCCAGAGCCTTCTTTCCCCTCTTGCCAAGTGGAAACGTTCTTTTACTTTAAAAAGTAGGGAGGTGTCCTTTTTTCGCGGCGGCTGCCTCGAATTGGGGTTGATCGTAAGTTGGCCAATTCGTTAACCCTCGTTACATTTGTATTGACGTTTGTACGTCTCGAAAAAAAAATGGAAAAGTTCTAATCCAGCAGGGTCTGGAATACACATAGGGAATTCGGGTTAGGTTGGCTCACTCGTGGGGTGACACTGTTAGTTTCGTAAAGATCTCGAGGCCGTCGCCATAAATTGATATTTGAGGTAACATAGCACTTTAGGATTTTCACAAGTGACCCCGTGCGCTTATCCTTTAAGCCACTTAGTCCCTCGATCTTTCGCTCCACCGTTCAAACTCGGACTTTGGGCTGTAAGCGTTACTCGTGTGTAACTTTTCCTCTCGGCGGTTGTCTACCTCCCAAATTCAAACATGCGGCAAGTACGACGAATATAGAACAAATTTTCGTGCTTCATGATCGCAAAGTTATACGAAAACGTGTGGAATGGCGGAAAAGTTTGAGGCGATCGATCGAACGAACATTTCGAAATCAAATCGGTGTGTTCATACGAGTCGTCCGTCGATGAATATGTATTCTACACCTGCTGTAGTTAGGGGCCGAGATACTTTTGGGCGAGGAAAAAATTTACTGATTTTCAAGAATTTTTTTGGAAAGGAAATATTTTTTTACCATTTTTTAAACTTCTGGTATGCTTTACTACTACTTTTGGCTGTTACGTGGTATTTTTTAATTTTATTAATCTTTAAAAATGGCGGAAGTATCGCACAATTTTCTGAAAAGCATTTTCAAAACTGGCGTGACGTATAGCTAAAAAACTAATCGACCAATTCTGTTTAAATTTGGTGTAAATCTTTGGTCACCTTGTTGTCTAAAATATGAACCTAAATTTTTTCAAAAATAAATTTAAAAAAGTATTTTATAGCAAAATGTAGCCATTTTCTTCGAAAAATTCAATATTTTTGTTGCAAAGCGTACCGTTTCATCGATTTTCAACATTTCTCACGTTTTCTTGGTTCATATTCTGCATATGGGTGCTAATGAAAGAAAAAATTATTGTCGGTTTTTTGTCAGATTAATCCCGTCGATGCTACGCGTCACGCCGTCTGACAACATCCGTCGCAGCCCGTTTAGAAGACTAAGCCATACCTGCGCTATTTGTAAAGATTGATAAACGAAAAAAATACCATCTAACAACTAAAAGTAGTAATAAAACATATCCTAAGTCTCATAAATGGTAAAGCAATATTTCATTTAAAAAATCATGTAATCACCATTTTTTCTCCCTCATGCCCCCACAGAATACGCCCCCTGCGAAAGGAATGCCTTAAATCGATACAATCAAATATGCTTATTCAGTATTCATAGGGCTTAAATTAACCCGTAGTAACTACACCTCGATTAAGGATACATACCACACTAGTTCGATTTTCCCTTTTCAAAGTACCATTACTTTCGTATAAGCAATCCGAAAGTATTCGATAACCAGTGTTTCTTGGGGTAAAAATGTCCCAGAAATCCAAACGTAATAACCCCGAATGCGAAAAGTACTATTTATTTTGTGAAAAATCGGTAAAAATCAAAACAAAAATTTACAAAGAGCCACAACCAAGAAATTTCAAGTGGTGAAAATGTTCACCTTTGTGGTAAAAACGAGTTAAGAACAATGCTCGAACACAGCTACGGAAACTGACCGATTTTCGCGATACTGGCGAAAAAAATCCATATCCCGATGACGAAGGGTGTCTCGACCCGATGAAATTCCACGTGAAAGACCTGATACTCTCTGAGGGGTTTGGTGGGTGCGTGTGGATCGTTATTGACATTTTCGGTATTTCCATTGGCGAGATTTCTAAGTGCGACGTCATCGGGAAATTGCCGTACGACCGGTCCCATTGGGCCGAAGCTCTTGCCGGGATAAGGTTGTCGAAGATCGCGAGGTAGATCCTGATCGTCGGAGCTCGGTCCGTGCATGGGATTGTTATCGGTGCCCGGTGACACTGGTAACGATCTTTGTGGATCGTTGTACGATCTTGCCCAGCTTGTCCTGCACATAGTGAATGCGAGCAACAAAGCGCCAATAACAAAAACATTCGTTGCATTGAACGTCATGATGGGCTCTCAGTATTGACACTTTCCATCCATGAGTTCGATCAGAAGCGAATAGCACGTTGATATCCTATCGTAATTATGTCACAACAAATCAATCACAATCTTCGGCAATATTCCGCCGATTAAATGGCCTACTGGTTCTCTACTGGTGAAAAAAACATCAATCACAATCTTCAGCAATATTCCGCCAATTTAATCGCCTACTGGTTCACCACTGGTTTCAAAAATAAAATCTCCAATCAAATTCCTCCGCAATGGCCCCAGCGGGAACCTTCAACGTCAGCTCCCATCGGCGATGACAATTCGAAAAAATCCGCGATCAAAGTGGCGCGTTAAATGAGAGTAATACTATAGATGGTGAGGGATCGAACGAAGAAGAAAGGTTAGGAAAAATCATTTGTAGAAATCAGCGATTGGTGTTGGCGATTTGAGACGCCGAATCCCTTGGTCTCGTCCTTGGCTCCTCGTTCTCGTCCTCGTTCGTTCTCGAGGACGTCTTCGTGCTTCCGCAATAGAGGATAACACGCGTCGATGGCCTTGACGCCGATCTCTGCAATCCTCTCCTCATCGTTTATCGATAACGCGAGGAAAAAGGTTCACCGGACAGAGCCACAATGTTGTTTTTTCCTATTCCCTATATCACAGCACTGGCTTTCACGTTTTACAAATCAGTAGGAGACTTCGGCATTGACGAGAGAGGCATTGGGTTGGAAAAGATAGGGATAGTATATATTGGATTGTATGGAGCGGGGGTGATTCAGCCCCAGACTTCGATGTCTGTCCTTGCTTGGTCTGTACAGCGTTGCACCCCACACGAGCCAGTCTCTCTCTCTCTCTCTCTCTCCTTCTCGTTCTCAGCTACCCCTGCCGATCGTTATTCACCCTCGCGCACAAACCTCACTGATATTTTCCACCTTGATCTCCTCCACCAAAACTCCACTATATTCCGTAACAAACTAGACGTTACTGGCTTCTTCGCACACCCTCAATGTTCCTCTTCAGGGCTGATGGGCTCTGTTTGTTCTTATCTACGTTTTTCCGACGGTTTTTCGTACGCGGAGATTTGACGAGTATGCCGATGGGGTTGCGCGGCGCCACTGAGGAATCTCCGCACACCAGCTCAGCTCCAGCTGCCAGCTGATCGTTGCCAAACTCGCGCAGGCGCAGCCCAGTATCTGACGTACAGATACTTGCGCGTCGTATGGACGTATCTGGGCATCCGTGTGTGGAGGGTGCATGGAAGGTTTCCCAGACAAACGCCAACTCACATCGCGCCATCCCTCCTCCGATGTACACCGTATGCATGTTGCGTATTCCTGTGATACTTATGCTCATTCGAAATCGACAGCCAATCTTTGCTCAGCACGGAATATCTGACCTGCCTGAAGCGTCGGGGTTCAGGGGCGAATTTATACCGAATTTTCGGAATGAGCGGAATCGACTAGTCGAAACGAAATCTCGGGATGAAATGAAAGGGTTGCTTCTGTAATGCCTATTTTACGGAAATTGGTATTGGGTTATTGGTATTGGGATTAACCTTAGTTTTTACTGTTTTTTTATGTGGTAACCAATTTCCCGCTTTTTTAATCAGTTCAATATTATGTAAACGTTTGCCAACGAAGGGTCAAAAAATCGTTCTTTAGGTGGCTCAAATCGGGAGATAAATTATCGAAGAATATATTTACAAGGTTACAGAGGCCAATGACTTTCAGCAGCACTTTTATACACATATATATCTTTTAATTAAAGCTAAAAAGCAAAGGTTCCAGCGGATGCTGTTTCGTTGGTTCAAAACCTGCCATTTACGATACTGACAATAGTAGTCTGTACAAGTGGATTCATTCTCGAATACTAAGTATTAAAGGTCATGTCGGATACTTCAACACAGTGGAGTTTCAGTGTTGCTTCTATGAAAATAATACTAGTTACGGCATGTAATATAAGACTGGGAGAATTAAGTTTCAAACCCAATAAAAACACTCCTACCTTTAGGGGAGTTCTGCTCAAGATAATATAATCGAATAAGACGACACACCGTCAATATCGGTCAATAAGTGTTGCTAGTAGCAAAATCTAGTATAGCAGTCAGTGAACGCGAGCTTTCACGTCGTAAATATTGTCGTAATTTGAAATGCGAAAAAAACTGACCACGTTATTATCTGGTACTAAAAATACCCTCAAAGTTGGGTAAGTTTTTTTCCAGATGAACTAATTTATAATAATACTAATTTATTTCTAATTCGCTAATTTATTAGTAAATTTACTGATTTGTTAGTAAAATTACTGATTTATTAGTAAATTTACTGGTACTAAAAATACCCTCAAAGTTGGGTAAATTTTTTTCCAGATGAACTAATTTATAATAATACTAATTTATTTCCGATTCGCTAATTTATTAGTAAATTTACTGATTTGTTAGCAAAATTACTGATTTATTAGTAAATGTACTGATTTATTAGTAAATTTACCGATTTATTAGTAAATTTACTGATTTATTAGTAAATTTACTGATTTGTTAGTCAAATTGCTAATTTGTTGGTAAATTCCCTGATTTGTTAGTAAAATTACTAATTTATTATTAAATTTATCGATTTATTAGTGGATTTGCCGATTTGTTAGCTAAATTACTAATTTATTAGTAGATTTACTGATTTATTAGTAAATTTGCCTATTCTTTAGTAAAAAATGACTAGGTCATTAGTAGATTTGCTGATTTATTAGTGAATTTACCGATTTGTTAGTGAAATTAATAATTTATTAGTAGATTTACTGATTTGTTAGTAAAATCACTAATTTATTTTTAGCAATGGATGACACGGAATTGAAGTCCAAATTTACTTGATGATTAGAGTGAGTTTTAACAAAATTGAGTGCATGTTCAAGCGCCATGATTATATGCGTGGCCAGCGCCCGAACCTCATTGTGCCATGATTTTTGAGGGTGCTGGTAAAACAACGACCCCATCCGTGCAGGGTGCTGATAATGCCAGTTGGTGAAGTAGACAAAACGGCCGGGAGTTACCGACCATGATAAGGGGTCGATAACTCATCGCACTAAATATCGTCGAATAGAAAAAATATCATTGATTTCGATGGTAATGTATTTAAGAACAAAAACCATGCTCTTTTCATACGAACGTCTATAGTTTTTGAAAATTCATAATATTTCATCTAGTTGTTTCGAATTGCACTCATGTAGATTCAGATAGACTTGTTAATAACGAATTTCGAAAAGGATGTTTTTCTCGCAGTCGAACCTGTTCATAGCACTTCATTGTTGTCGAAAGTAATCTCATAGTAAATAATATCAAATAAATATTGCATCGAAATGGAATGTGGGAAAAATATTTATTTGTATTAAGAGGCTGATTTGTAGTGAGCTTGGAATTTGAGAACAAACGCAAACAAATTATTAAAGTTGTTTTTTTTTTGTTGAAAACCGATTTTTTTTCTGTAGCTTGCGATTTTCGTTATTTTCAAGATTGCAACAAAGTATTCGGTCATACGATAGTTTTGTCATTGAACTAAAAGAATATTTCTCTATTTTTCATTTCATATGATCAGTTTTAGAAAGGACAGTTTGAGGGGGAAGATACCCTTAGGCGATAAAAAAATTGCTCATTGTTATGATTTTTGTTTTAAAGGAAAGCCATTTTTTACACTCAGGGTATGTTTTATTATTACCTTGACCTGTTATATGAAATTACTTTTTATTAATAATAAAATATGGTGTAGGTTTCGCACGATCTTCCAAACGAGTTGCAGCGTATGTCATCAGACAGCGTGACACGTAGCGTCGACGGAATTAATCTCAAATATAACCAACAAAAATTTTGCTCCTATTAACACTCATACGCAGAATATGAACCAAGAAAAAGTGAAAAATGTTAAAAATCGATGAAATGGTACGCTTTGAAACAAACAGATTTAAATGTCCGAGAAAAATCACCACATGTTGCAAAAAAAAAATACTTTTCAGAAATTTTCAAAAACATTAAGGTTCATGTTTTAGACAATAAGGTTAAAAAGATTTATACCAAATTTCATCAGAATCGGTCGATTAGTTTTTCAACTGTACGTCACGCCAGTTTTGGAAATGCAGTTTGAAACACCGTGCCATACATCCGCCATTTTTAAAGGTAAATAAATTTAAAAAATACCATATGCCAGCCACAAATTTCGATAAAATATACAATAAATCTCAAAAGTGGTAAAGAGAAGTTTCATTTTTGTTTAAACCATGAAAATCAGCCATTTTTTTCCTCGCCTAAAGTTATTTTCCCCCTTAAATAATAATAACTTCATTGCTTTTTATGCATCAATTGCATGGAAAATTCCGACCTCGACGCCCCGATACTCTGATCAGAAAAAAAGGTTAAAAATCGATCAGTTTGTTGGACTCCAAGCTCACATAAACCCTTTTAATACTGAAGAGTTTATTACTATAGGGACGGCGATAACAAACGGAAAATCGATCACAGCATCCATCAGTCATTTATCAATGGTATCATTCCGACCTTCCATACGTCTGGGACAATTGGATATTCGATCACTTAAAAAGGCTCATGTGCAAGTAATACGTCTCATTGAAAAACGTTATTCAATAGATCGCGGTTTCTCTACACCCCTATGGGCTAATCCACGTCAAAGCAACCAAATTTCAATATCCATTTTTTTCGAAAATCTATCAAAAAATGTCGGGATACGAGGGAAAAAAATATTGAAAAAATGTAGAAAAATAGCTGATTTTCGCGATTTTTTTCGATGGTTAAAATACGCTGATCAGACTGATTTTTTTATGTCAAATCAAAGCACTCATAAAGAACAGAAAATAAATTTATGAAAATTTATTTTTATTTATTTTACATTTCTTTTAACGGTTGAAAATGTTTTCGATAAAAACAAAATGGCGGCGCAGTATTTGATGAAAGAAAACTCCTTTTTCATAGTCCTCCACGGGCGTATTCGCACAGGTCATAATTTTCAAGCTAGAATAAAAAACGAAAAATATTTGAAAAGTAGATATAAAAAACTAGTTCAGTACGTAAGGGTTTTTCAAAATATTGATTTAAAAAAAATAGCGTCAATATGAAAAAAAAATCGTAAAAGAATCGGTCGAAAATCGATCATGAAATTTTTTCATTTCAACTTATCGAAAAAAAATCCAATGTACTAGAAGCTACAGTTAAAATTTCAAGTCCGTACGCCCGTGTCTAAAAACCTAGTTTCGAGAAAAACGCGTTTAAAGCCATTTTGTTTCAAAATATAAAAAAAAAAATTCTTTCCCCTTAAGACTGACATGTATAAAAAACTGAATTTACAAATATTGTTTTCTTCATCTTAAATAAATTGTCAAAACTGACCCGTGATCAGAACCGTACGCCCGTGTCTAAAAACCTAGTTTCGAGAAAAACGCGTTTAAAGCCATTTTGTTTCAAAATATAAAAAAAAAAATTCTTTCCCCTTAAGACTGACATGTATAAAAAACCGAATTTACAAATATTGTTTTGTTCATCTTAAATAAATTGTCAAAACTGACCCGTGATTTCGCCCTTACAAAGGTATATTCCCCCTTAAACTTTCCAATGCGAAATTTTCATACAAATAGTCTACGTGCGATTTTTTGAACGATTTTTTCGAAAATTTTACACTGACCCCTTAATTAAAAGTGATTGGCCTGGAAATCTCGGAATGATCCGCAAGTTACATTTTCCGAGCCGGTTTGCACCGAATTTTCCTTCTCTATTCACTTCGGTCGATAAATAATAACAATTGTCTTCCGTTATTCCGCCGTCACGTCGAATCGCCCATGCGAAGGCATACACCACCCTCTCTTCTTTTTTTTCTCTCTCTCTCCTCGTCTTCGTATATACAGACATACTTTTCAAATGACAAAATATATAGAAGCTTTTTCTATATATTTCGATTCCCGAAATAACTTTTCTCCGATCGCTCCGTCTCTCCTGCCCTTTCGCTCGTTTATCTTATACCGTTTATATAACTCTCGGTTCACTCCTCTGGGTGTTCGTCATCTCCGCGTAACGCGCGATCTCAATTGGAAAAGCTTCGGGAGTTGGAAGAATGTAAAATATATTGCATAATGGTGAGAGCCTTATTTCCTAGCATTGCAGGAAACGTCATATCGGGATCTCGAAAATCTTCACCCATAATACCGCGGACAAATAATTGGAGAAACTTTTTTTTTTATTCGTCGAAGTTACGAGACGAAATGTGAAATGTAGGAGATTTAAAAAAAAGTCGATTCTCTCCGAGTTAGCTGGCCCAATAATCGTCACTTTTTTTTGGAGATTTTTTTTTTACGAACCATTGAAACACACAATTTTTAAATTTTTACCACACATTTATTTACATTTTTACAGTCCCTAGGAATTTTATCAAACAAAATTAATGAGTTGAATCGATTTTACACCGTTCGGAAGACACTCGTGTGTAAAAAAAGCTCTCTGACGGCTGCTATGATTCCGGAGGTTTGGCTCAACGGAGATTTAACAAAAAAAAATTAAACGGCATTTTAGACCTGAAGCTATCGCCGGAACTAGAGTAAAGCGAAAATATCGAAAAATTGAATTTTTGACACCGTTTTGAAAGTTGATTTCGAAATTTCGTCATTCTTCGACTTTTTCAGCGTAAAAAAATTATCTCATCTCTGGGCCGATAAAACGGGGGACCTATAATTATGTTTGCGGACAAGAGCTTTTAAGAATTATTTTATGAGAACAAAGATTATAATTCTTGGGTTAGTACTATGGGGTAAATTAGAAAAATCTGTTCTTAAATGAAAACGATGAATCGTTTTGAAAATTTTACAAAGCGTCAAATTTACGAGTGAGAAAAGTAAAAAAACATTGTCGAAAATTGGAAATTTCGAAGCTCTTGAACGACCACTAAATTCATTGACCAGCTTTCGCGAGCTCAATTTAAAAATTATGAAGCGTAAGATTCCAGGTGAGAAGTGAACGAAAAAGAAAATATATTTTTTTAACGAAAATTTGAATTTTCGGAAGGGTCGACCGACCTCTAAATATTTTTTGACGGATAGACACCCTAGCTGCATATATTTAGGGATGTTTAGTCCTCAATCGCAAATGATAATAAAATTCTGAAAATTTGGTACATTTTTGTATGGAAAATTTCACGATAATTAGGAAGCTCGTTATTGAGCAATTACCAATCACATATTAAATGTTGCCCTATGGAAACTGATGTAACATTGCAATAAGTTTTTTTTTTACCTCTCAATTTTGTAATATCTACAATATACTGAAAGCAACGAAAACAAAACGAAGTCTATTGATAAATTTTTTTGAATTTGTTTAAAAATTGTTCTTAACAAAATGTTAATTTTTTTATAACAAGCTTCCTAATCGTCGTGAAATTTTAACAGGATCTCTTAAATACTTAATACAAAAACATACCAAATTTTCAAAATTTTCTCATTATTTTTTATATCAACCCCTAAGGAGGTTGAAGTAATGATGATAGAATTCTGAAAATTTGGTATGTTTTTACACGAAGTATTCAGGAGGTCGTGTAAAAATTTAATGACGATTAAGAAGCTATTTATTGAACAATTAATATTAACACGTTTCATAGGGACTCAATATCCTTAATTCAATTATTCCTTCATACGTATAGTTAAGAATGTAAAAATAAAATAGAACACATTAATTACCTCAGAGACGGCGATATATCACAGATCTGCACGAACGACTGATTCTTATCTTCGAATACTTATTTAATGAGCAGACATAGCGATCGCTAGGACCCTGACGACCATCGTGCCCACCACCTTACTATTTTTTACACCTGAATTTCAAACTCGTCACGATTTTTCTCGTAAAATCTCGATGGTGTGTTTCGACTTTTCGAGTAAAATATCCATTTCGTTTAATCAAACAAAAAGCGTACGCTCTTAAACAAAAATTGAATTAAAAAAAAAAAGAAAAACAAACTCGAATGCTGGTAAAGTTATATTGTGGACGAAGAGGGGTATGCGTATCACAAGAGTTGCAGGGAAAACAAATCTGTTTACTTCCGGTCGTGGAGCACACATAGTTTGAAAAAGCGGGCGTTACAGTGGCAAAAATGTTGGACGAAAGTGGGTGGAAAAGGGTCTCGGGATTGAGAGACAAGAAGGGAAAGGGCATGAAAGCTTTTTCTCGTGAAATACTTGGAAATAAAGTTTCTCTACCCATCATTATACATTATGCTCGGCCCGAAAAGCCGATACGCACATTCCTTCGGAATCCACACGAGAAAAAGACTTCGACGGGACATATTTTGTAAATCCACAAAGAATTTATTCCGCATGCTGCGACCCTTGTTTTTTTACTGCCTCGAAAAAATTCAACTTAGACGACTTGGGGCGATACCTTCAGTCAGGAAAAAATGCTGATTTTAATCATTTTCTTTTTAGACGAAATATTTCTTTGCCAATTGAGACTTGACTTTTCCAAATAAACGATTACATTGTACAGCAAAGGAATCCTTTTTTTATTTTAAAAATCATTTAAGGCATATTTTAGACAATAAGGTTAGAAAGATTTATACCAAATTCATCAGAATCGGTGGATTAGTTTTTAGCTGTACGTCACGCCAGTCTCGAAAATCCAGTCTAGAAAACCAACGTGCCATACCTCCACCATTTTCAAAGATTAAAGAAAGATACCATGTGACAGCCAAAAGTAATATAAAACCAACTCTTGGTCTCAAAAATGGTAAAGAAATTCTTCCTTGGAAAAAAACCATGAAAATCAGCAAATTTTTGCTCACCTAAAGGTATATCTGCCTTTAACTGTCAGAATGACAGCTCAATCGATGTCGAAGAAAAAAATGAATCGGTATAAAGACACCCGATGCATCAAAGCAATTTTGACAGGGCGCATCTAAACGTACCAGGTGGATAGAAAAAATGATAATTTGTTCCCGAGGTGGTTGTGAAACGAGAAGTAGACATCGTGGAGTTTCAATTGACCGGGACATACACAGCTTGGATATAATGGATCTGGAGTGAGCCAGGATAGGAGACTCCAATCAAATTTTCTTCTTCGCGATATGGCGTACACATCTCGGTATGGAATGAACACCAGCTGCAATCGTCATCTCCCCCCCCCTCTCTCTCTCTCTCTCTCTCTCTCTCTCTCTCTCTCTCTCTCTCTCTCTCTCTCTCTCTCTCTCTCTCTCTCTCTCTCTCTCTCTCTCTCTCTCTCTCTCTCTCTCTCTCTCTCTCTCTCTCTCTCTCTCTCTCTCTCTCTCTCTCTCTCTCTCTCTCTCTCTCTCTCTCTCTCTCTCTCCCCCTCCCACTTTTCCTCTGACGACGCTTTTCTCTTTCTCTTCGTCCATCTCACCCTGTGGGTAATCGATTTTCCTTCGTCGATTGGCTCGAACTCTCTCGCCGTCTTTTTTCAACACGGCTCGTCGCCTTCCCTTTATTCACCGCGATTAGGAACTCCGCAACACCGGCTCGATCTCGTTCATTTCTCCCGAATTCAATTTCAATCCAGAAAATTGATGAAAGGCATGACTCCAAAAAAAAGAGGAAAATTTACGATTCCGAGCGAGTTGACAATAACACGCGGGAAAGTCGAATGGAAAAATACTCGACAAAAAAAGTACAATGAAACTCTCTGTTTCCAGAACGAGTCGTATCCGGCTGAATACTCGGCGAAAACATTTGGCGAGGGATAAATTTCAACGAGAAGGGTATTATAAAAATAAAATTTGGGCACTCGGAATTGAGATTAGAGTCGATTAAGGGGGAACAAAAAACGGAATTTTGCTTTTCGTTTTTTATTGGATAGGTATGAATGATTAATTTGTATATTTAGTATATTTATATTTTATTTATTTAGTTTATTTGTATATATGTATATTAATTTGTATATTTAGTATATTTGTATATTGAGCTACTTTTATTATACGAAGGCGAGGAAAGCACTTGCTGATTTTCATGATTTCTTTTAAAGGAGGGATTTCTTCACTATTTTTGAGACTTGGAGTATGTTTATGTTTTTGAATTCGATAATGTGTAAAAATGGCGGAGATTTGGTACGGTCTTCTAAACTGCATTTTCAAAATTGACGTGACGTCTAACTGAAAAACTAATCGGCCGATTAGTTTCAAAACATGACCCTAAATGTCCTTGAAAATACGAATAAAAAGTATTTTTTTATTGCAACGTTCCGCCATTTTCGACGATTGATTTTTAAAAAATACCACGTAACAGCCAAATGTAGTAATAAAACATACCCTAAGTCTCAAAAAAAGTAAAAAATTCTTTCCTTATAAAAAAAAATCGCTTAAACCAGCAAATTTTTTTCTCGCCTACAGGTACTCCCCCTTAAAGCAGGCAGTTATGAATCAACATGCTCGATTGCAATTATTCTATAAGCGGTTGTTTCTCAATCGAGTGATAACCATTCCAAATTGCAGATTTATGATAATAGATATCAAATACAATCATTTAGAGTACCCCCTTCCCCCGATTACGACCGTAAACTTTTCCCCCGAACTATAAATATGAATCGCCAATAGAATTATTCAAATCTATGTAAATTTTCTAGCCTATCAAAAGCTTTTTACATCCCCCGCACGCTATCTGTGAGAAGATTGGGTTGGTCTGTTTACCCGGGGGTTGTTTTTTCCCTCGTCGATTCATACGTAGTTCCAGTCGTATAGTGCAATTCTCTCCATCCTCCCTCTCGGCCATTTCTTATCAATTTCACGTACACAAAACGCGACAAAAAATGTATCTGGTGTAAAAACGGTTCCAGAAAAAAAAATACGCACACACACGCACACGCATACGCATCTATAACAAAAGAACGTCAACCGCTGTATCTCGGTGGTTGGTGGACGACAAAACGTTGCGGATCGCACGCTCGGTTGTACACGTTGACATCAGCGCCCGTTGCTCTCCCCTTCTGTCCCGGGTGCATCACCACAGAGACAATGCACGATGCACAGGCAATTAATTCAACCCGCGATAGAGGCACCAACACGTGTCATTCCCGTAAAGGCATAGGGGGTGATCCAACTGCGTATATCTAGCCGGGAATGCAGAATTGACTGGCGCTCGTAAAATAATATGCGACCAAAGGACGTAAAATTAAAAAGCAAAAATAAGCAGGAGATTAATAGGAAATAGGCTGCAACTGACGTTTCTAAAGATAACGCGCGCGCGCACACCCAAACAAACAATACACTAACACACACACCCCAACACACGCATCACCAACACACACCCACACACATACACCACCATTACCATATTAACACACGCCAACACACACCACCACCACTACCATATTAACACACACACACACACACACACACACACGCGCGCGCGCGCGCGCACGCGCGCCCTCACCAATAACACACCACCAGCACACACATCACCAAACACACCACCAGCACACACACACACACACACACACACACACACACACACACACACGCACGCACGCACGCACGCACGCGCGCACACACACACACACACACACACACACACACACACACACACACACACACACACACACACACACACCACTACCATATTAACACACACCACCACAACCATATTAACACACACCACACACACCACCACCACTACCATATTAACATACACACACACACACCCACACACACCACCACCACCACTACCATATTAACACACACCACCACAACCATATTAACACACACCACACACACCACCACCACTACCATATTAACACACACACACACACAACGCCACAACACACACACACACACACACACACACACACACACACACACACACACACACACACACACACACACACACACACACACACACACACACACACACACACACACACACACACACACACACACACACACACACACACACACACACACACACACACACACACACACACACACACACACCACTACCATATTAACACATACCACCACAACCATATTAACACACACCACCACAACCATATTAACACACACCACACACACCACCACCACTACCATATTAACATACACACACACACCCACACACACCACCACCACCACTACCATATTAACACACACCACCACAACCATATTAACACACACCACCACCACTACCATATTAACACACCCACACACACACACACACACACACACACACACACACACACACACACACACACACACAACGCCAACACACATACGAACATACACCAACACACACCTAACGCATTATTTCGGAAATCATTGACCTAAAGCAAACTATCGGCAATTGAAAAAACATCGTAGCATCACGATGCCATCATCGAATCTCTCGTCTATATGCGGGAATTGCAAAATTGTTCATGGATCCGTGATCAAATTAGGTTTCAACAAAAGGTCGTAATATCACACATTTTCACCGAGGAACAACACGAGGGAGCGCCAAGGGCGTTCCTCAAACACGTCCGCAAAGACGTTTTTGCAGGATTGCACTGGTGTTATAAGTAAGACTTGCGGTGAAGACACACTCGAGGCTTCTTATCGTTGACGAGACCGCCCTTAATTCTAGGGCTTTCGTGCACCATTACCCGTACTTTCGTACTTTTTTCCACGAAAGCAGGAGCTTTTGGTTCGTAAGCGGCAGCGCGTGGCGCAAGTGATGCTTGATATGAAGTGCCAAGTCTATGCATAACAGCCTTGATGCAACGACGATGACGTTGCCTTTGCCGAACAAAGGCCCTAATTTTACGTCGCAATTTTAGTCTTGTTCTTTACTGCTTTTCGTACATCTTCGGACAACCGGTTTTTTTCGGATGAGGAGTTTCGGGACAATTGACGAAACGTTACCGGTTGAGTCAAATTTATGCAGTAAATTCTTTGGCTTGGGCTGAATGCACACTCCAAACTTTATATCGGTCGTTTATACTTTTTTAGCAATGATGTCAACTGCATTTGCCATACTGCAGGTGGGGTCAAGCAGACCCCGGACCTTTTGCTGATCGCTGTATTTCGGTAAATATGCATTTTCTTTGTATAGAGACGTTTTTTGTAGTCAATTATCCTTATTTCATGAGAGTGAACAAGTTTTCAAGAGTGTGAAAAGGGTTTAAGGGGGAAGATACCTTTAGGCGAAAAAAAATGGCCGATTTTCATGATTTTTTTTTAAGGGAAGATTTCTTCGCCATTTTTGAGACTTGTGGTATGTTTTATTACTACTCTTGGCTGTTACGTGTATTTTTTAAGAATTAATTACCCTAAGTTCACCCTATAACAATATGCAAAAAAGAACGATTTTTTTAAGTTTCCAGATAGGGGTACCGCTTGGGGGATAACACCACTCCAGTGGCAGAAAAAAGGCCCGACTTTGACAATTTATTTTGGGAGTATGAAAAAAGGAATAGGATTTCTTTTGAGAGGATCTATTTAAGGGACCAGTCCATTTTGGAGCCACGAAAAAAAGGCTATCTTCGCGATTTTTTTTGAGGACTTTATGAAAGATATAAACATAAAAGTTGTTGGGCTTGATAAATGAAGTCTTGAAATACATTAAAAAAAAATTCAATTGATTTTTATTCATTTTTAAGTACAAAAACTATAGTTTAACGTAACGTCTCAAAAATAGGTGGGCTAGGTAAGTCCATCACAACTCGGCAACGGCTTGTCTGAAACGAAATAATCAAAGTCCATTGGATTCAGTATGACACCAGCTACAAATAAACCTCGGATATAAAGTTTTATCAAAAAATAAAAAAAACGGCAGCTGAAAAACCAAAAAAAGTTAAAAAAACGCGTTTTTTCGCAGTTTTTCGCAAAAAAAGAGTAAAAATCAAAATGTTAAAACCATCTTGTTGCGAATCATGTTTACAATATGTGGTTCAAATTTAAAGAGAATCGGTTTGTTAGTTTTAGAGATACGATGGAGCTAGATTTTGAAAACGTTGTTTCGAGAAAAACGTGTTTGAAGTATATACTATGAAAAACTCTTACCTAAACTAAATCGGCAATTCCTGCACCCTACAAAATCCAATATTTCTGAATATATGTACTTTCGGAAACAGTAAAAAAGATCGATTTTTTGAAACTTTCAAAGTGGACTGGCCCCTTAACACATGTTAAAGTATTTAAAAAAATGTTAATACAATTTTCATACAAAATGGTGGCAACAGAGCCCATCTTAAAAAACGTGTTTTGCACAAATAGCTTCACGGGCGGACGGTTTTCTCGTCAAGCATAAGACCCGAACAAAAACCAAAAAAAAATTATAATCCATATATTATTAGCTGTGGGACTCCGTAGGGATTTTTTTATCAAATTTTGAAAAAATGGCGCACTTTGAAAGAAATAAATCCTTAAAAAAAATTGTTTATAAAAAAAGACGCCATTTAATAAAAAAACTCCCATATAGAGAATGTAATTGTGAAGCTGCTATCAAGATTTCAAATCGATCCATGCAAAGCTGTCGAGTAATCCGTCCTCCCAGTTTGAAAAAAGTGGTTTCGAGAAAAATGCGTTTAAAGTTGTGCGAGCACTCAAATCCTTGAAATTTTTTATTACCTTTAATACACGATGCATGCACCATACATTCGTCCCTCTACGTTGACGTTTTGTGCTCCCAAAGTGTTTTGTAAGCAAAAAAAAAAGTCCTTTGCGATTTTTTTTTCGAAAATTTCAACTATATATAACCCCTTAAGGATGTTGAGTCCCAAATCGCAAATGATGATAAAATTCTGAAAATTTGGTATGTTTTTGTATGAAGTATTTCAGAGGTCGTGTAAAAATTTCACGACAATTAGGAAGCTCGTTATTGAACAATTAACATTCACAAATTAAATGCTGTCTTATGGAAACTGATGTAACTTTGCAATAAGTTTTTTTTTTGACCTCTCAATTTTGTGATATCTACAATATACTGAAAGCAACGGAAACAAAACGAAGTTTATTGATAAATTTTTTTTTATTTCTTTTAAAAATTGTTCTTAACAAAATGTTAATTTTTTAATAACGAGCTTCCTAATCGTCGTGAAATTTTAACACGACCTCTTAAATACTTCATACAAAAACATACCAAATTTTCCGAATTTTCTTATCATTTTTTATTTCAACCCTTAAGGAGGTTGAAGTAATGATGATAGAATTCTGAAAATTTGGTATGTTTTTACATGAAGTATTCAGGAGGTCGTGTAAAAATTTCGTGACGATTAAGAAGCTATTTATTGAACAATTAACATTAACATGTTTCATAGGGACTCAACATCCTTAACGGACCCCGTTTTATTGACATTGAAGAAGTTTGCCGTTCGTTTGGCCCAAATTGCTCCATCATATGGTAGCCTGTGCCGTGAACAGTGAAAATTCCCCTAAACATGTTGTGCACATGAGGACGAAAATTTATCGTCAGATATGTTCGGACGAGATTCAATGCGTGCAAGATCATTTGTCCGCGGGGTCAAACGTTGCAGGATCTCTTTGTCCACAGGACCTTCACTGCCCCAAGCAAACCGATCGATTAACAGGGGCCGATGGGTCGAATCGGACAATCGAAAGATCGGCAATCTGTCACTCTGACAGCTATACCGTTTTTATGTTTTTGTCATTTTTTTTTATCAAACTGCAAAGCGACCACACTTGTTGCAAATGTCGCGGTGTTCTTTGTACTTTGATCATACTTTCTACCTGGTACCTCGTTGCTTCGGAGCACTTTGTTCTGCAGTCACAATATTCCACGTTATTGCGTGAATTCCATGCTTTCTCGTGTTTGCTGCAATGCTTTTTTTCAGGTAGGGGTACCTACTAGAGTACAGGGGTCCGAATTCTCCCGTGAAGTGGAAAAAAAGCGTCCGTGGAACCATGCGAATTCGTACGACGTTCAATTTTATCGCTGGCGCCCCTTCGTACCGAATAATCCTGTCGATACGAATACTCGCGGTGAAAGTGGCCATTACTTTCGTGATTTTTTTTGTATTTAGTTTTACAACCATTCGTGCTGTTTGGTCGAAATGAAAACTTGAAAATGCAACTCTTTTTTTTTGCAGGAGTCTTTTTTTCTTCTGCAATTTTGGAGTCGCATAATTATGAGATTTTTCGCTGTAATGCATAATTAAGGGACCATTTGAGTGTGACGTTTTTTGGAAATCGTTTATTCCGAATACTTGAAAGTGCAATTCTTTGGAGAAGGATGAGAATCGAACAAATTTTTTTATTTGCAGGAGTCTTTTTTTTCTATCGCAGTTTTTGAGTTTGTCATATATAAGATAGTTTTATCTGTAATTCATAATTAAGGGGCCATTCGAGTGAAATTTTTTTTGGAAATCGTTATTTTTTTCAAAAATTTAAAAGTGCAATTCTTTGAAGAAGGATGAGAATCGAAAACGGTTCGTAATTCGCAGGAACCTTTTTTTTCATTTGCAGTTTTTGAGTTTGGCATAGTTAAGAGATTTTTTCACTGTAATTCATAATTAAGGGACCATTTCGTATACATTTTTATTAGAAATCGATTTTTTTCATAAACTTGAAAGTGCAATTCTTTGAAGAAGGATGAGAATCGAAAAAGGTTCCTGATTCGCAGGAGTCTTTTTTTTTCTTCTGCAGCTTTTGAGTTTGGCTTAGTTAATATATTTTTTACTGTAATAATTAAGGGACCATGCCAATGTAATGTTTTCTGGAAAACGTTTTTTTTTTTCAAAAACTTGAAAGTGCAATCCTTTGAAGAAGGACGAGAATCGAAACAGTTTTTTGATTCACAGGAATAATTTTTTTTTCAGTTTTCGAGTTTGGCAAAATTCAGAGATTTGTTCACTCTAATTCATAATTAAGGGACCATTCCAGTGTAAATTTTTTTGGAAATGGTTTTTCTTTTTTTTTAGTTTGAAAGCGCAATTCCTTGAAGAAGGATGAGAATCCAATTGATCCAATTGAATCCAGATGAGAGACAAAGTATTTTTATTTCCAGGAGTCTTTTTTTTCTTTTGCAATATTTGAGTTTGGCATAGCTAAGAGATTTTTCGAGAAATCGTCTTTTTAAAAAACTTGAGAGTGCAATTCTTTGGAGAAAGGTGAGAATCGAAAAAGTTTTCTGATTCGCAGGAGTGTTTTTTTTCTTTTGCAGCTTTTGAGGTTGGCATAACTAAGAGATTTTTTACTGCAACTTGTGATTAAGGGGCCATCCCAGTGTAAAATTTTTTTGATAGCGTTTTTTTGAAAAACGTGCAAATTTCAAATCTTTGAGAAAGATGAAAATCGAATATTCCTTAACGTCGTATTCGGAAACGTTTTTTTTAATCTGAAAATGTCACATTTTGTTTTAACGAAAAACTCTCAAAAAGGCCCAATTTAACACTTAATTTCGAAATGACCACAATTTAATTATTTTTCATGAAAAAAAAATTCCCCCCATGACTACAGTTTTTCATACTGATTAATAATCTTTTTGGTTTTTTCTTCAGACAGTTTCGGAGCAGTCGGACTTTCCACCATCAGGTGCTATTTTTTTATCAGTCATTTTACAGTGGCCATAAAAAATGTATAAACAATAAAACCAAAACATAAAAAAATATTTTCATGTACATCATAATTCATATGAATAAACAAGAAAAAATCGGACTGACTGTCGAATTTTATTTAGAAAGAAAAATATCATGGAAATCAGCTTTTTTCCTTTAACTATAAAGCTTTACATTAAAAATTCGGCTGTTATCTTTTATCTAACCTTAATGAATTAAGGCCTTCGGCCACAGTAACGGGTATAAAATCATGTGCGATTTGTTTCGTGTGAAAACGCGATTCACTCATGAAATTAATTACACATCTATGTAGTATGAATATCAAGCTGTTAGAAAATATTTTTTTTTTTCGATGTAAAAAATGGCCGACTACTCGAAACGTCTCGAAACAGCTATTTCCAATTGGCGTAACAAATAACTTCAACAATTTTCACTCGATTTACTTCAAATTTAAAAGTTGTGTTCCTAATTGCATTTCGGAGAAAAGTACGTACGGAATTTCTTATTAATCGAAAACTTTTCATTTTACGAGCAGTTATAACGAAATTTTTCACTGAAAATTCATTTCTCAAGTTCAAATACCTACAACTTTTGAATAAAACAATATTTTTTGACGAGATTGACGAGAATTTTTGTTTTTTGTTCGAGGTAAAACATTGTGGATACTAAATATCGAGCCGCGGAGCGCCTAAAAAAAGATAACAAAAGAAAATATTAGTAGTCCGCCGTTTTATACATCGAAAAAAAAAAAAAAAATTCTATCAGCTATTCATTCTATTCATACTAAATTAAAACACTAAATTTAGTGTTTTACTAAATTAAATACTAAATTTAGTAAAATACTATTAATTAGTATTTACTATTAAATAGTATTTTACTTTACTATTAAATAATACTTACTTTACTTTACTATTAAATGACAGTACTTACTTTTACTTACTTTACTTTACTTACTTATTTACTTACTTATTAAATTACAGTACTTACTTTACTTTACTATTAAATAGTGAAAATACTATTAAATACTAAAAAAATGTAATAATTAAAACATAAAATTCCATTCATACTAAAATAAAACACGGCTATTCATACTAAATAGATGTGTAATTAATTTTATGAGTGAATGACTTTTTCATACGAAAAAAAATTGTTAAATTCGCACATGATTTTATACCCGTTACTGTGGCCTTAAGCTCAGGGACATTATCTTATTTCAAACAGGCTCACATAGCAGCGCCACTCGTTTCTCACAATTTCACGAGCGAATCAGAGTACGGACTCCTGTACTCTAGTCCCTGTGGCTTTTTTTTCCTGGAGCCATTTTCCTGTTCAAATTATTTTCGAATCTCGTCCGCTCGCGCAACAAGCTCCGTAGAATGGACTTTCTTGTGTTGCAAATTTTCCAAGGAAGCAAGATCTCTCTCTCTCTCTCTCTTTTAATATTTGTTGAAGAATTCAATAAAAATTGCGACAAGGGCAGTAATTTGTCTTCCGCGAAGTTTCTAAGGAAAAACTATTCTCAAATCACTTTATTGAAATTTGTATAGGAAATGAAAAAGTCTATGTAGATGATTAAGGGGTGCCTAATTCTAAAAGTCGAAAAATCACTTTTGCAAAATCAATATATGTTGACAGTATAGCATGTTATAAATGTTCCGTGAAAAATTCAAGCTGATTTTTTTCAAAACCAATATCTTTTGACCAATATATTTTGATCTTCTTTTAAAACTAATATATTTTGACCAATATATTTTGATCTTTTCTCAAAACCAATATATTTTCATCTTTTTTCAAAACCAACATATTTTGATCTTTTTTCAAATCCAATATATTTTGATCTTTTTTCAAAACCAATATATTTTGGCTTTTTTTCAAAACCGATATATTTTGATATTTTTTCAAAACCGATATATTTTGATATTTTTTTAAAACCAATATTTTTTTACCAATATATTTTGATCTTTTTTCAAAACCAATATATTTTGATCTTTTTTTCAAAACCAATATATTTTAAGCTTTTTTCAAAACCAATATATTTTGATCTTTTTTTTAACTAATATATTTCGACCAATATATTTTGATCTTTTTGCAAAACCAATATATTTCCGCCAATATATTTTGATCTTTTTCCGAAACCAATATGCTTTGACAGGATATCATCTTTTGTTTTCTGAAAATGTCAATGCTCCCGGAATATTTCAAGCTGATCGGATCAAAATTGACAGATTTGTAGATTATTATATTGACGCCCATCGAAAAGCTTGGAGTGCATGTGCGAAAATTTACACGTTTTTTTTTCTCGAAACATGTTTTCAAAATGGGTGAGCAAAATATCTCAAAAACGACTAAATTGAACTTTCTAAAATTTTTAGAGCTTTTTCTAGATGTCCAAATATAGTATTTGATCAAAGGATTTTTTTCCTGATGTATACTTTCAATTTGATGAACGAAAAATGCCAATTTTTTCGCAAACCTTAAAACTGACTGAACACGCGCCATTTTTTTTTCAATTTGATAATTCGGAAATTTTGGCGATTAATCATAGCATACACTAATTTGCTAATGAAATCTGATTTTTTAAATATTAGATAACCCCGTTTGGAAGGGCATTGCTCACCGACAAAGACATTTTCGAATCAGCTGTAAATCGATTATAATAAAATACTTTGACACGAAAAAAATTAAAGACTTTTCTTCAGACCATAATTTTTCAAATATCTTATTTTTATAGAAATTTATCATCACGGTTTTCTTTTGAAAAACCCCAAAAAAGAGCTTTTCGACTTTTACAACTATACTTCGGGTATAATATTCAAAGTATTATATTGGATAACATTTTGAAAACAAATAAAAGAATAGTACCTTTACAAGGGACCAGCCAGAGCCAAAAGGCATTAAGCACCAACAAAAATTCACAGGAGTATCGTTTTCAACAGTATCTCTCATATTGTGTGTCCCGCGAAACGCTGACGGCGTTTGGATGGTTTTGAAATTCCGTCGCACATCCCATGTGGGTGGTTTATATTTTTTACACTGACCTGTCACTCCACAAAGTAAAAAAATACGTACAAAGTGAAAAAAAACAGTTTGAAAACAATGGGTCCAAACATTCCTCAACTTTCGTCCGAGCTTATGGATAACACTGGAAAGCGCATAAGAGCACGTGAAGTACTCGAGTATTTAAAAATGAAAAATTGCGAATATCCGAGCGCAAATATTCCAATATCGGATATTAATGACTGAAAAATATTTTCCCTCGTCCTAGCCCCTGTGCAAGATCAAACTTCATCCACTTTCGTTTAACCCCTCTTTTACGAGATCAAAGCGCCAACGCGAGCCAGCCAGGAAGAAAATTCTCCGAATTTCGAAATCCGGGTTCTTTGAAAAATTTCGAAAGCGTCCATTTACAGGAATATCGCGGTAGCACGGGCTTGCGAGCAATTTTCCAGCGGGAACGCGCAAAAACATTAAGGGGGAGATACCTTTAGGCAAGGAAAAAAAAGCCGATTTTCATGATTTTTTCAAGAGGAAAGATTTCTTCATTATTTTTTAGACTTAGGGTATGTTTTATTGATACTTTTGCCGTTTCTTAGTTGACATTTTTTTATTAACCTTTAAAAACGGCGAACGTTTGGCTTGGTCTTCCAAAAGGGTTGCGGCCATGTAGTCGAGCGACGTGACACGTAGCATCGGCGGCATTAATATGAAAAACAGAAACCCAAGATTTCTCTCTCATTAACACTCATACGCAGTATATGAACCCAGAAACAGTGAGGAATGTCGAAAATCGACGAAATGCTATGCTTTGAAACAAATAGATTGAAATTTCCGAAAAAATGGTTATATTTTGCAATAAAAAATATTTTTTATTTTTATTATCAAGAACATTCAGGTTCATGTTTTAGACAATAAGGTTAAAAAGACTTACACCAAATGTCTGCAAAATCGGTCGATTAGTATTTTAGCCATACGTCACGCCAGTATCGAAAATGCATTTTAAAAGACCGTACCATACCTCCGTCATTATCAAAGGTAAATAAAGAAAAAAATACCACGTAACAGCCAATGGTGGTAACAAAACATCCCCCAAGCCTCAAAAATAGTAAAAAAATCATTCCTAAAAAAACATCAAAATATGCAATTTTTCCCTCGCGTATGAGCGTTAAGGTATGTTTTATTACTACTTGCGATTTGCGGCGGATGTGTCAGACGGCGTGACACGTAGCGTCGGCGGCATTAACCTGAAAAAAAGCCGACGAAGGTTTCTCTCCCATTAACACTCATGCGCAGAATATGAACCAAGAAAAAGTGACAAATGTTAAAAATCGATGAAATGATATGCTTTGAAACAAAAAAATTGAAATTCTCGATAAAAATGGCTCCATTTCGCAATGAAAAAAAAAGTTTTCAAAAATTTTTCAAAACATTTAGGTTCATATTTTAGACAATAAGATTCAAAATATTTATACCAAATTTCCCCAAAATCGCCCGATCGGTACTTCACCTATACGTTACGCCAGTATCGAAAATGCATTTTAGAAGACTATACCATCCCAACGCCATAACCAAAAATAAAAAAAATTAAAAAATACCACGTCACATCCCCTCTGTCTCAAAAATGGTAAAGAAATCTCCCTTCAAAAGAAACATCAAAATCAGCCATTTTTCCTCGCCTAACGCCTCCCCCCTTAATGAGGCTGGAAGGGTAATTAAAAGAGAGAAAAATAGATTAAACCGAGGTAGCCTGTGCGTAACACCCTGCGATTTGTTTCGCGTGCATCTGTATTTATGAGTGTGCGTGGTCAAGGGTTGGGGGTAGAAGAGGCTCGGGGTGTTGGTATTGGCTGCTGTTCTGGTTATACAGCATCCCAACAGCGAAACTCCAGGATCGGTGGATAGGGTGGGGGTTTATCTCGCGCTTTCTGGAAAGCTTCGTTGGAGGGGGTTGGTCGGATAGTTTTGACGTTATTTTGATATCGAGGTACTACATATCGGGGCCGGGTTTACCAAGGGGGCGCAAGCGCGTCCATATCACCAGAGTGACCGAGAGAGAGAGAGAGAGACAGAGAGACAAAGACAGAGAGAGAGAAGACGCGCGCGCAATCGTTCTCGCACACTCCGGTGCTACCCCTATTTTCAACCCCGTCTTATGCAGCCGTACACTAGTCCAAGCCGTGTACGTATGTATGGGGGTGCCTCGTGAAGAAATTGATTCTGCGCGAGAGCGACCTGGAGGAATCATCGAACGCGCTCGACGGGGGTAACCAAGCTGAGCCATCGTCGAGCGAACGGCACACGGAGCCAAAAGTTCTCGGGGTGCAGGCATTGCGTAAGGGATGTTGTCACCCGTAAGACCGTGACTTCGATTGCCACGCGTATATCCATTCCTCACGCGTCAATATAGGTCCGAAGACGGACACTCAGCAATGCACGTAAACATGTGCCAGTAGTAAAAAAAAAACAACCAAGTATCGGACTTATCGTGGTTATCGCGTTCGCCGATAGTTCAAGGACAAAGTTCAAGTAACGAGTCATGCGAGAGGCAACTGCAATCGTTGGATCGTCATACGTCGATTGTCCACGCCGGTACTCGACCCAACAAGCAACGCAGTGACAGCACAGTCGAAGACCAATTGGAAAGCGAGAAGGGATTACTGGCGGGACATCATTGACATCATTGACGACAAGGACAATCAAGAAGCGCTCAGCAAGGGAAGAGGAATTGAAATTCAAGTTAATTGTGTGTTTGACATCGATGGAACTCCGCATCGTTTTGCTCGCACATATCGTGGGTCAGTTGAATTTTTTTGATCAAACTTACGTGTCGTTGGGGTCACTTTTCGGGCTTGTCTGCACACGGGGATGACATCGTTTTTCTGATGTTTGCTCGGGTTTGCTTGGTCGGTCAGATGGAGGAAATAAACGTCGCGAACCATTGCCCTCCCTGAAGTGAAAGGGTTGATCCTCCCGCTGCCGTGCTGCTCACGACAATTTACAGTGATGCCCTTTCAAAGGGCTTTTACGGCCGGCGTAATTTCGAGACACTCTCTTTATTGGCTCCGAGAAAAATGCAATTATTCTTTTAATACTCTACTCAATGAGATGTGAGATATCGGGCCGAGGAGGAAGAGGGGGAACATTTGAATCTGTTGACACAGCCCAGGGCTGATGGAATTATATGGCTGATGAAAGATGAACGGAGAGTCGAGAATTTTTATGTTCACGTTGGAAATAATTAGCATCGTTAATTGCTGGAAGCATTTTTACCTACTGATGTTTCAATTTTTCCATTTATCTCGTAAGCAATTTAACGGATGAAGATCTTTTTGCTTCTGTAGCACATTGGGACTATTTGATTTTTGTTAAAAAATCACTGAGACTCTAGATGAAATTCTTAGTTTAGATTCATTGCGCTGGACGCAATCTTGCCAACTGATGTTTCAATTTTTCCATTTATCTCGTAAACAATTTGGCGGATGAAAAACTTTTTGCTCATTAGGGCACATTGGGATAATTTGATTTTTGTTGAAAAATAATAGAGTATTTGTATGAAATTCTTATTTTAAATTCATTGTGCAGGACGCAATCTTGCCAACTGACGTTTCAATTTTTTCATTCATCTCGTAAGCAATTTAACGGATGAATAAGTTTTTGCTTATTCGGCACATTGGGACCATCTGATTTTTGTTAAAAAAATCACTGAGTGTTTCAATGAAATTCTTATTTTTAATTCATTGCGCTTGGCGCAATCTTGCCAACTGTTGTTTCAATTTTTCCATTTATCTCGTAAACAATTTGACGGATAAAGAACTTTTTGCTTATCGTGGCACATTGGGATTATTTGATTTTTGTTGAAAAAGTATTAATCATTTAGATGAAATTCTTATTTTGAATTCATTGCGCTGAACGCAATCTTGCCAACTGATGGTTGAATTTTCCCATTCATCTCGTAAACAATTTGACGGATAAAAAACTTTTTGCTCATTAGGGCACATTGGGATCATTTGATTTTTGTTGAAAAATCATACAGCACTTCGATGAAATTCTTGTTTAAATTCATTGCGCTGGGCGCAATCTTGCCAACTGATGTTTCAATTTTTCCATTTATCTCGTAAACAATTTGGCGGATGAAGAAGTTTTGCTCATTCGGCAATTGGGGCCATTTCATTTTTGCTGAAAGATCATTGCGCATTTCGATGAAACTTTTATTTTCAATCCATTGCGCTGGACGCAATCTTACCAACTGACGTTTCAATTTTTCCATTTATCTCGTAAACAATTTAACGGATGAAGAAGTTTTTGCTCATTCGGCAATTGGGACCATTTCATTTTTGTTGAAAAATCGTTGCGCATTTAGATGAAATTCCTAGTTTAAATTCATTGCGCTGAACGCAATCTTGCCAACTGATGTTTCAATTTTTCCATTTATCTCGTAATCAATTTAACGGATGAAGAAATTTTTGGCTCATTCGGCACATTGGGGCCCTTCGATGTTTATTGTAAAATCATTGAGCACTTCGATGAAATTCTTATTTTCAATTCATTGCGCTGATCGGAATATCCGCCTTATCGTCAAAGCCGCGTGCGCGATCACCATGCCCCGACAGTCTCGTTCTTTTTTTCTCTCCATCTCTCTCCTTGGGGGTTGACGTTAAGGAATTCGTGACGGGAGTCTAGCGGAACGCAATAATAATTTATATTGCCCGAACGGTAAGAAAACGGGAGTAAAGTACAGACTTAATTGAGGGGCTGAGATTTGTTATTCGTGACTGGGGGAGTTCAAACCCCTCATAGCCCCTGCTCCCGAGCACTCCTTGGGCTCGCAGGAGGGAGGGAGAGAGAGGGGGGGGATGGGGAGCTCGAGACGCGGCCACGAATCGGGACAGGTAGACAGGTACGTTGATCTGGTTCTATGCGTGTCATCGACTCGTCCGGTGTATCCTTCATGTCTACGCCGATTGTTGCTCGATACCAATGGCCCTGATCGACAGCTGAGATTCGTCCCTCGTTTATTTCACCCATTATTTATATACCAAATATTACAAGCAGAATGTACGAATTGTTTGCGTTATATACAACTTCTATATTCGATAAGACGATAAGACAAAATAATGTTCGAATCCTTTGTTATTCGGGCTATAGGCAGGTCCCCGAAACGACAAAACCAAGCTAGATTCTTTTTTCATCGATTACAGATCCACGACCAAAAGTAAAAATGTGTATTTTTACAAATGGGAAGGTTTTTTATGCATCTTGACAACTAACGTATCCAAAATGAAGAGAGCGGAGTTCTTTTTTAAAAAAACTTCGATGGTCAGTTTGTGGTGGATAAAAATGGATAATCTCGGGGCTTTGTACTCGGCCGAGACCTTTGGATAGATAGATATTTAAAGTCATAGGTCGTGAGTATTTAAGGATGTTGAGTCCCTATGAAACGTGTTAATGTTAATTGTTCAATAAATAGCTTCTTAATCGTCATGAAATTTTTACACGACCTCCTGAATACTTCATGTAAAAACATACCAAATTTTCAGAATTCTATCATCATTGCTTCAACCTCCTTAAGGGTTGAAATAAAAAATGATAAGAAAATTCTGAAAATTTGGTATGTTTTTGTATGAAGTATTTAAGAGGTCGTGTTAAAATTTCACGACGATTAGGAAGCTCGTTATTAAAAAATTAACATTTTGTTAAGAACAATTTTTAAAAGAAATAAAAAAAATTTATCAATAAACTTCGTTTTGTTTCCGTTGCTTTCAGTATATTGTAGATATTATAAAATTGAGAGGTAAAAAAAAAAACTTATTGCAAAGATACATCAGTTTCCATAAAACAACATTTAATTTGTGAATGTTAATTGTTCAATAACGAGCTTCCTAATTGTCGTGAAATTTTTACACGACCTCTGAAATACTTCATACAAAAACATACCAAATTTTCAGAATTTTATCATCATTTGCGATTTGGGACTCAACATCCTTAAAAATTGTATTTAGTGGATTTATTCCATCGAAGAGTTGAATTTCGTACATTTCCTTTAAATCTTAAGCCTGTTTAGAATGTCCGAGACAAACACGTCGGTGCTTAAGGGGGAGATACCTTCAGGAAAAAATTGCTGATTTTCGCGAATTTTTTGGGAATTTTTTAGACTTAGGGTATGTTTTATTACTACTTTTGGCTGTTACATGGTATTTTTTTTATTAATCTTTAAAAATTGCGGAGGAATGGCACGGTTTTCTGAACGAATAGCGGCGGACGTTGGCAGACGGCGTGACTCGTAGCGCCGGCGGACCTAACCTTTAAAAAAGCCGACGATGATTTTTCTTTCATTAACACTCATACGCAGAATATTAACCAAGAAAAAATGAGAAATTTTGAAAATCGATGAAATGGTACGCTTTCAAACAAAATGATTGAATATTCCTTTAAAAAATGGCTACATTTTTGCAATAAAAAAAATTATTTTTTTTATTTTTAAAAACATTGAGGTTCATGTTCTAGACGATAAGGTTAGAAAGATTCATACCAAATTTCATCTGAATCGGTTGATTAGTTTTTTGACGATATGTCACGCCAGTTTCGAAAACGCAGTCTAGAAGGCCGTTTTATACCACCTCGGATGTTTTAAGATAAAAATACTATGTGATAGCCGAAAGTAGTAATAGAACATACCCTAGGTCTCAAAAATAGTAAAGAATTCTTTCCTTTGAAAAAACATCAGCAATGTTTTCCTCTCTTAACGGTATCCGTAGGATACCTTTAGAATAATTACCTTTCGTTGGTTTGAGTTTGTGAAGTTTTTGTCGATTTTTTCAAGTTTTGGTCGATTTTTGTAAGATATACCGGTTGACCTTTTTGAAAAACGAACATACTCTGCTGCATCGAATTTATTGGATTTTCTTGTAATATGCGAAAGATCGCGTCGAAATGCAAGCTTGGATATTTTTTTTAACGAAAATACCGAATATTATTCGTTTTTCTATATTTTTTGTTATTTTTACTTGTACTGGCCAATGAAAATAATCGTATGATTTACAAATTCCGCTTCGCTCTTTTCAATATCGTCACCGTCACATATTGCACATTTATTTCCAACTTTGACGGTTGACATCAGCTGCTGCCGATTTGATTTGACAGCGATGTCAACATTTTGTATTCAACGTAAACTCAATGATAGCACAAAATTAAAAAATGTACTCCTTAGATCAAATGAGTTCGTTCGGCCTTAAAACGTTTATAGAGAGATTGATCGAGGAACACGAATAACGTAAGGGCGAAAAAACGAAGTCCAAATATTTCTAATTAATCAGGGTAAAATAATTGAGGGTGAATATTTATCGCTGGCAATATTACATCGTAAAGTAAAGCTATTCGGATGAAATATTAATTACGCGTTGCCGTTATGTACTTGATACTACCGTATTAAATCAAACTGTCGTTACGAAATACCGGACATGTCAAACATCACGATATAGAGTCATTAAGAATGTGGTGTTGTTAGATAAAATCATGAATTCTTTGTGCGACTCACTTCCCAAACAATGAAAGGTTAACTACGAAGACATTACAGATTCGTAATCAACGTGAAATTTATGGTCGGAGTAAAACACGTCTTTAAAAATTGTTTGAACGATTGCAATCTTGTGTTTAAGATGTTACGTGGATTTTGATGCGAAAAAAGCATGTTTTCGTTATTTAAAAAATATAATGTATAAATTATTTTATTCAAAATGTTGAGCACACGAAAGAGCATCATTTCAACGATTTTTAAAAAAAATCTTATCAAATACGGCTACATTTTGCAAGAAAAAAATATCTTTTTCCGAGAACATTTAGGTTCATGTTTTAGACAATGATGTTAGGAAGATTTATACCAAATTTCCCAAGAATCGGTCGGATCATTTTTTGGCTATACGTCACGCCAGTATCGAAAATGCATTTTAGAAGACCGTGCCATACCTCAGGCATTTTTGCATCTTAATAAATAAATAAAAATACCATGTAACAGCCAAAGATAGTAGTAAAACATAGCCCAAGTCTCAAAAAACGTGAATAAATCTTTGCTTTAAAAAAAAATCATGAAAATCAGCAAATCTGTTCCTTGCCTAAAGACATCTCCCCCCTCAACTTGAATACGTACAAACGTCAAACGTTTGTACGTATTAATAATAAACTTGATAAGTAACATTGACGAAGCATGTATAGAATTTTAAATGGTTCTCCAATATTGAGATAATCAGCTTTTATTAATTGCTCCAACTTTTATCGTCCCAATCAGGAAATTTTACAAGTTAAAAATTGGCCCATACATCTTTTGACTTGTCGACCTCTTGCTGTATATATCTTTTCATTTATATATAAATATATATATATACACACACACACACACATATATATATATATATATATATACAACAATTATAAGGATACCCGATAAACTTTTCGCCGTAAATTCGCTACCCCCCCCCTTCGCTCTCATCGTTAACAAAGTTTCTGAGAAACGTTTTACGATATCGGATTACGATTTTTTCCTGCGTCGTTTTTGTTTTCTCTCTTTTTTCTTGCGTCACCCCTCGCTCCTGTGTCAAGTCGCAAACAACCCTTGACTTTAACCGAAGGGCGAACTTTTTTTTATATATCCGTCCTCTCGAGCTTTCTCGTATATAATATGCGTGTACGGAAAGTGTATATACGTATGTACCTGTCAAGCTTGATCGGAATTCCGTACAGCACAGCACAAGTCCATTGTCGAGCAGCGCGTGTAACCGTTTCGTTGCTGCCACATTTTTCACCCACTCATATCGCTCAGTGCACAAAAACAAATATATGAGAAAGTCCTCGAGGCCGGTATCGAAAAATTTCATCGAAAATCTTCGTTGTCGAAACGAAACGAAAGTTGAAAGAAATGGGGAGAGACTTTTTTGCCACTTAAGGTAAGAGCCCTTTAAACCAAACGTACCTTCACTGAGAGAAAAATTATATTGATATTAACGGGATGTGTCGATGGGTTTTTTTTTCTGTGATTTAATGCGTTTATTTAATTTTTTTTCTAGATTTTTCGTGAAATAGCGTTTTTTTAAATTGCATTCCATTATTGGAAATATTTATGTCAAATATATTTATTTATTCAAATCAAGATCTTTTTGGTATCCTCTCATAACTCAATACTTTATTTATTTTTAATAAGTCTGTGATTCAGTTTCATCTGCTTAAAAAAGAATTTAATTGAATCGACTGAAAGTATCTGTTTAATTGTTTTAAATTTAAATTAAATGGAATTTTCGTCGATTTAAACATTTTTCTATTTGATTGAATTAATGGTCTGTCTTTATTGCAACAAATACTTATTTGAATCGAGTTATTGACCAACGTTTGTTTACGATGAGGAGGGAGAGAAAAAGAGGAATATATATATATATATATATATACAGGGTGCCCCAGAACTGAATGCGTTCCCTGAAATGAGGGGTTGGGGGTGAAATTCTGAGTCGATTGATATAAGCATGTATGGGTCTCAGATCAACCCCTGAATTATAATTAATTATTAAAGGCGGGCGCACCTGATTGGCCCGCCTTTAAAAATTAATTAAAATTCAGGGTTTGATCTGATACCCACACATGCTTATATCAATCGACTCAGAATTTCACCCCCCACCTTCCGTTTCAAGGAACGCATTCAGTTCTGGGACACCCTGCATATGAAATCTATAGCATGATATTTAATAAAACTCTCTAATTATCACGGTGATATTAACTAATTGATGTAGTTTATGTTTTGCAACAAATAATTATAGACATTCATTTAGTGCCGTATGACATATCTACCTACGTAGCTATAGGCGGATAGATTGTAGGTTCGATTCGATCCATGCGTAGGCGCTATATTTCCGTCGACATAAATTATTTCAGAAGATCAGGAACTGACGAACTGTGATACAAAATTATAGTGGTAGAACTCTAAATTAAATATTTCATTTTATTTTGGTTTCATGAAATATTGCCAGCATGTGGTCCACTTGAATTTGCATTGTATATTGTAAGCAAATAGAAATTTATTCTAATCGAATCTTTTTTTATTCAATTTGTATATATTTAACATTTAATAAAAATAGCTGAAACAAATAAAAAAATATATTTGAAACAAATAGAACCGTAGTAGGCTGAGGCAAGGAAAAAACCTATTTGATTTAAATAGATTCTATTTATCCCTTCGACTGCACCCTCGGTCTTTTTGACCCCATGAGCTTTTTCGTGCAAGTACGTATTTTTCAACGCATCTCCCACTTTAAGGCCTCTTCTCACTTTACAGTTTTCAAGAAATCGATTTTTTTATAATATTTTTCGAAAGTATACATATGCAAAAGTATCATAGTAAAATTTTATGAACATCGCAGGAGTCTAACTGTATTTTTGTATGAGCTTTACTTTACTACCTGAGAACGTCCATCTGCTCCGCTCAAACTTCAAACGCGTTTTTCTCGAAACAACGTTTTTCGACGGCTCATTCATAAAATCTTCGAAACTACAGAACCGATCCTTATGAAATTTTAACCACATATTCTTCACAACTATAGCTATAGCGCACATCACGGATTTTTTCAAATTTCGACACGTACTATTTTTTTGCCAAAACCGGTGAAAAGAAACACATTTTTTGGTTTTGTATAAAAATGACCGCCATTTTGTTATTTTTGCATATATCAAAAATCGTTTTTCATTTCGGATGATCCATCTCCGAGATTTCGTCAACAGCGCAGACTTCCAATATTTTTAGAACATTTTTTTATCTACCATTTTCGTCTATAAATAGTGACTTTAATAAATAAATAAAAAAATTTAAAGTATTTCGAAAGTGTATCTATTGACAAATTTTATACCAATATCTATGGCACAAACCTATAAAAAAAAATCATGAAAATAGCCTTTTTAAGCGTTTAAAGTGAGAAAATGCTTCAAACGAGTCTTCGGACACTTAATTCTTGTTTTTCGTGAAAAATAAATTACGGGCCATACAATAAGGGTCATTGACTACAAAAAAAGGCTTCGACAAAAAAAAATGCGTATTTCCGAAATACAACGATCTGGAAAATGTCTGGGGTCCCACCGACCCCACGTGCAGTCAGAGGTTCATGGTGGAAGTATGCAGTCGAAGGGTTAAAATTAACTTTTTCTTGGCAGTGCAGGGTTATAGTCGTCGGACGGATTCATGACTACAAAAATTCGTAAATACGCTGTTTTCCTATGTATTCGGGTGGAAACCCCTCAAAAACACCTATCCGTAACGCTGCTCACGTTTTTCCAATATTTTCATGCCCTACAACGTCACCGTTCCCAGAGCAATAGAGACCTTTCTCTCGCACAAACGGGCACACCTTTCCTCTCGCCTCTCAAACATCCCGCACTTTTTTTTTCATCCCCTTCAGCTCGCCACGTAATGAAATAACCAACGAGATTTAATCTTCCCGCGATGTTGGGCTCTCTCGCGTACCACAAAATTTACATGCTGTACCCGCCCCCCTCCCTTCTATAGATATATATAGGCGCGTATAATCCCTCGTTGATAAATCAGGATGAAATATTGATAAAGTAATGCAGGAAGCGAAAGAAAAAAACAACGGCACGCAAACAAAGTCGCGATCGTGCTTGTGTTTTATCGTCATTTGTTCGTTCCATCGGAGACTAATTCGTGATTATTGAAATAAGGGTTGTGCCGATTGTTCGTGAAAATTCACTTCAATCTAGGTATGTAAAAGACAAAGCTGACTGACTCTTCATCGCCCAGCCTATGCCGCTGAATGTGGAAACGTGAAATTTCGAGAACAGTTGATTTTATTACGTAGGCGCCATTCGAGAAAGGATTTTTCGAAATGCCACCTTTAAGGGGAGAAAAGGGTGGGAAAGTTTCTATGGAAATTTTGAAAAATGTATTCGGATTTGATTGAAATTTGGTATCCTTGCTTTTTGACACAATTAATGAAATACGTATTTCAGCGTTTTTGAAAATTCAACCCCTAAAGGGAGAAAGGGGTGGCAAATGTTGTATGTAAATTTTTCTAAATGTAATCGAATTTACTTGAAATGTTGTCTTTTTGCTTCTTCAGGCAATCATTGAAACACGTATTTCAGCGTTTTTCAAAGTTTAACCCCTAAGGGGTGAAAGGGGGTGGCAAAGTTTGCATGGCATATAAAAAAAATCTGGTCCGAAGATTTACTTGAAACTTAGTATTAATGCTCTTCAACACAATTGAGAGAATGTGTACTTTAGCGTTTTTCGAAATTCAACCCCTAAACGAAAGGGGGTGGCAAAGTTTGTACGGAGAATAAAAAAATCGGGTCAAATTTACTTGAAATGTTGTATAAGTGCTTCCACACACCATTAATGAAGTTACAATGTTCTTGGAAATTCAACCCCTAAGGAGAAAAAGGGTTGGCAAAGCTTGTATGGAAGATTTTAAAAATGTTATCAAATTTACTTGAAATTTGGTATTTTTGCTTCTTGACGCAACTAATGAAAGACGTGTTTCAGCGTTTGTGGAAATTCACCCCCTAAGGGGAGAGAAAAGGTGGCAAAGTTTGCATGGAAAATAAAAAAGTATCGGGTCAAATTTATTTGAAACTTTGTATAAGTTTGTATAAGTCTGCTCCTGCACACGATGAATGAAATTTCAGTGTTTTGGGAAAATTAATCCTTAAGAGGAAAAAGAGGTAGCAACGTTTGTATCTTAAAATAAACATCTGGCCAGGTTTACTTGACATTTAGTATTAATGCTCTCCACTACAATTCTACGTGTTGCTTAATGAAACATTTCAAGAGCACATACAAGTCTACGCAAGCAAAGCCGTGGGCGCAAAGATAGTCATTTGTGATCGATATCCATGAGAATAATTTCGACTTTCGGTAGAGTAGACACTAGACTAGAATTTATTCCCCCGAAAAGCAATTCGTCATTATTGGAATAAGGTTTGTGTAAATTATTCGTGAAAATTCACTTCAATTTATAAGCGATATCGATGAAACCCTTTTCACAACAGTCATTAAGGGGGGAGATTTAGGTAAAGCAAAAATTGCTGACTTACATGATTCTTTTTAAAGAAAATATTTCGTCACTATTTTTTAAACTAAGGGAATGTTTTATTACTACTTTCGGCTGTGACATGGTACTTTTCATTTTTTATTAATCTTTAAAAATAGCGGAGGTATGGCACGGTTTTCTAAACGGGTAGCGGCGGATGTGTCCGACGGTGTAACACGTAGCGTCGGCGGAATTGATCTGAAAAAAACCAACGAATATTTCTCTTTCATTAGCATTCATACGCAGAATATGACTCAAGAAGAATTGAAAAAATGTTGAAAATCGATGAAATGAAACACTTCAAAGCCAAAAAATTGCGCTCTCCGAAAAAAATTACTACATTTTGCAATAACAATATATTTTTTCTTTATTTCCAATAATATTTAGGTTTATGTTTTAGATAATAACGTTAGAAAGACTTACATCGAATTTAATCAAAAGCGGTGGAATAGTTTTTTAGCTATACGTCACGCCAGTTTTGTAGTTCCAAAGACGGTGTCAGACGGCGTGACACGTAATGTCGGCGCATTTAATCTGATAGAAAACCAACGGATATTTTTCTTTCATTAACACTCATACGCAGAATATGAACCAAGAAAAAGTGAGAAATGTTGAAAATCGATAAAATGATACGCTTTGAAACAAAAAGGTTGAATTTTCGAAAAAAACCGGCTACACTTTGCAACAAAAAAAATACATTTTTTCGATAAAATTTAGGTTCATCTTTTTGACAATAAGGTTAGGAAGATTCGTACCAAATTTTATCCAAATCGGTCGATTAGTTTTTTAGCTATACGTCACGCCAGTTTTGGCAATGCAATTAAGAGGACCGTGCCATACCTCCGTCAATTTTAAATATTAATAAATTTTAAAAAATCCCGTGTCGCAGCCATAAGTAGTAATAAAACATGCCCTATGTCCCAAAAATGGTGAAAAATCTTTCCTTTAAAAAAAATCATGAAGGTCAGTAAATTGTTTTTCTCGCTTAAGTGTATCTGCCCCTTAATATATTAATGGAGCGAATGGAAAAATCGGAAAAAACTTGTGGACGAAATTGACCTTCAGTTTTTCTATACTTTCGTGCATACCATAACTACGTACGTTTATAAATATATTACCGATCGACGTATGACATTCCGGATAATATCGACGTTTCATAACTTAAAAAGAGGCTTCGCATTTTACGAGCTTTCGATGAAGTTTTTCTTTCAACAGCCCTCGCGTTCTTTAACAGTACACATTATTGGTTATCGAGCCAGTAATAATTGAAGCTCTCATTACTCGCTGGATCGACAGATGAACGCCTG
Source organism: Ophion costatus (assembly GCA_951751655.1). Classification (NCBI taxonomy): domain Eukaryota; kingdom Metazoa; phylum Arthropoda; class Insecta; order Hymenoptera; family Ichneumonidae; genus Ophion; species Ophion costatus. Next base: position 41,141,728 of record OX632360.1, on the reverse strand, counting down.
AATAATTTCGTTTGCGGAAATTATCGCTTCTCCCTTCATCAGCCCCTTCTCGCCCCCTCGGCGCTTCATTCTCCGTGCTTCATTATTTATCACACATCGATATAGACACACTCACAGGCGCAGAATTTCTCTCGCAATATTTGTGTTATTTTTGTCAGTCGGTAGACATTTTTTTTTCAATCTCCAACATACGAGGAAATTATGCATAATTGCCACAATATTATTTATTTCAATTGGCATAAATATTTCACGCTCCAGCGTACGAGGAAATGATGCATAATTGCATCGATATTATCAAATTGTGGACAAGTTGCAGCTGAAACTAACGTCTGCCAGTGTGGGAGAATGAATTTCGAACTTGTCGTTAATATGTCAAATTGAATTACAACGTATCGATCGTGAGCCTCATCGAACTAATGAGCGCGGTTCGAGGAGACTGCATGAGAATAAAATTGTAATGAACATATGTGACAAATACCGTTCGACTGTTGAACGTACGATAAATTGGAGAACTCCCAAAGCTCAATGAGGTTGAAGTTTAGATCGTCAGAATGCAACGAAAATTCTTTTCGATTTGTTACTTTCAACGTGTGGCAATGCTATTATTATTACTCTCCAAAAGTAGATTTTATAGATACTATCTATAAAATCAGATTTTCTAGATATTATTTTTTACATCAGATTTTCAAAACTCAAATTTTATAGATTTTATAGATTGTATTATTATTCAAAATCTAATTCTGTAGATTTAGGTTGTAGATTGCTGGATAAGAGTCCTTAAAATGTTTGCGTGATTTTCGTAGCTTGAGTTTAAAAAAATCGGGATTAGAGAAAAATTGATTGCGTTCCAACGACGCTAACTTCAACGCTATTCAGTTCAATCCAATATGGTCTCAAATTTTTCCAAATGGATTATAATTTTTTTTCACTGCCTTAGGCCTCGTTCTCAATTTGATTCAACTTTGTATAATGAATTCTTCGTCATACATTAAATGCAGCCTCCAAAATTTAAATCTATCGTCTACACCGTTTCTATAGAATTTACAACTGAAGAAACACTTTTCGACGTATGGACGTGCTTACGCTCATCGCTGAATGGCAGTTTTACTCACGAAATAGCGTGAAAAAATGTTTAAAATGTTACGAAAAACTGTCGAATCACTCAAAAGAAAAAACCGCGCGGTCGAACTCTCCGATTGCGACGAAATTTAGCATGTTCGTAGAAGGGGTAAAAATAGGCAACACGTATTTTTGTATATCTGCGAAACCCGATTTTTAAGGGGTGAAACGCACCCTCGAAAATAGGGGTGTGTTTGTTGATAACGTTTTAGCCGTACGAGACATGAAAACAATTAAAATTGCAACAACGTTTATTTTTCCGTGTACTGTACATTGGAGATCAGAACGATGCAGATAGCAACAAATTTCAAAGGAGCCTCCCTTTTAATATTTTAAGACAACCCTTTAAAGGATTATTGGCGACTCGCAATAGTTTTCGAGATATTGAATTTTATTTTATGCGCGTCGACTATATACATATATATATATATATATATATGAGGTGAATCCCACGTGAATCCGCTGGACTTTTTCCCTGACCCCCGCCAATTCGTTTTTTTTTAAATCTGATTCCATTAACTGTAAAAGACAACCTGATTTTTGTTTACATTTTTCGAAACAACCCTCAGTCAACGTTTTTTTTCCCGAAAAAACACCCCTATTCAAAAATCTAAAAAAATTCCCAAAAATGCGTGATTATAAATAAAAATATTCAAGCTATCTCCCGCAGTGGAAGTATGATTTTTTCTGTGCTGAATACGACTTCAATTGAAATGAATACCAGAACTTTTTGACTGCTAACGAAAAAATCATACTTCCACTGCGGGTGATAGCTTGAAAATGTTTACTTATAATCACGCATTTTTGGGAATTTTTTCAGATTTTTAGATCGGGGCGTTTTTTCGGATTTTTTTTTAACTAAGGGTTGTTTCAAAAAATGTAAAAAAAATCAGTGTGTTTTTTAGAGTCAATGAAATCAGATTAAGAAAAAATAAATCGAATTGGCGGGGGTCGGAGAAAAAGTCCACCGGATTCACGTGGAATACCTCATATACACTATATATATATATATATATATATATATATTTGCTACGTCCCCATTCATACTCATATATGTTATCGCGCTCTCCGTTGTATCCAAACAAAAATACCCAAACAAACCTAAACCCAAAAACTATTGCGCGTCGCCAAAAATTCCTCTAAGGCTTGTTTTAAAATATTAAAAGAAAGGTTTGTGCAAAATTTCAGCTCGATCGACGGGGGCGTTCGGAAACTTATCCATTATTTAATATAATTTTTTTTTGTTCACTTAAAGATATGACTAAAAAAATCCTTGAATATTATTATCTTCTTACATGTCCTAGCTCGCAAAAAAAAATCGCGAAAAATCGCTTAATTTTAGACATTTACAGTAGGGTTACCCCTTAAGACAAAACTACCCTCATGTGCGCTACCATGCCCATGCGTATAGATACAACGTAAACGCGCAAGCTCAAAATGGTTATTAAAGTTTATCAAGTTTGTGCTTTCATACCATCGATCCGCCTCTTCATCCCCTGTGCTCCGTCATCTCTATGCGGCTATCATATGAGGAGACACTAACACAAATGTACCTACACAGGGTCGAAAACACGATACGAAATCTATGATTGGGTGCTCGAAACTGTCGGGGATTATTTCGTTCGTTCTCCGTGTTTTGGTGCTCCGTTTTGTTGTTGCTGCTTTGCCACCCCTCACGAATTCGCGACACGAGAGGGTGGCTGCCTGCGACTGCGGCCGTCGCGATTCGCGATCCCTTTTCCGTCGCCTCTATTCTACATGACATACGGGCTTTGTCGAGTCTGTGGTTCCGCCCCCACCCCCTCAACTTCTCGGTCGTTTCTCCTTTTTTTCCAGCTTGTTGTGTAACTTGGATATTCCAGCTTTTTCAACCCTTCTGTACGGCAGTTAGCTTCTATAGAAATCTTCTGTACGCGGTTTTTTCCTCTCGAGCGCGCGAAATTTAGTAAGGCGTTTTTTTGCCTTTTGGTCTGGAGTTTATGGGATAAAACAGCAGGCGTATGATTGCCGTGTTGTTAGGAATATGATTGATAATTATTTCATCCCCTGCACGACATCGAATTCGACGGAATATTTCCCGGGTTGGAAATTTGAGAGAGAAAAACTGTATTACAAGCTTATCGTGGAACGAACATCCGCCAACCTCGGAACTTATGTACTGGTCGAGGTTAACATGATTTCCGATAAAAATCAATCGAAGGGGGGAGCTACGTTTGGGCAAGGAAATAGTTGCTGATTTTCATGATTTTTTTTAAGAAACGATTTTTTCATCATCTTTCAGAGTGAGGGCATATTTTGTTACTAATTTTGGCTGATACGTGGCATTTCTTTATTTTTTATTGATTGTTAAAAATAGCGGACGTATGGCACGGTCTTCTAAACGGGTTGTGGCGGATGTTGTCAAACGGCGTGACACGTAGCCTCGGCGGGATTCATCTGAAAAAATACCAATGAAAATTTTTCTTGCATTAACACTCATACGCAGAATATGAACCAAGAAAAAGTGAGAAATGTTGAAAATCGATAAAATGGTACGCTTTGAAACAAAAATATTGAATTTTCCGAAAAAGAATAGCTACATATTGCAATAAAAAAAACACTGTTTGTCATTTTCAAAAATATTTAGGTTCATATTTTAGACCATAAGGTTAGGAAGATTCGTACAATATTTCATCAGAATCGGCCGATTAGCTTTTGAGCTATACGTTACGCCAGTTTTTAAACTGCAGTTCAGAAGACCGTGCCTTACCTCCGCCATGTTTAAAGATGAATCAATTGAAAAAGGTACTAATAAAACATACCCTAAGCCTCAAAAATCATGAAGAACACTTTCCTCTAAAAAAATCATGATAATTAGCAAACTTTTTCCTCGCCTAAAGGTACCCCTCCTTGATTTTGTAGATCTTTAAATCTCACTGGGTTCACATGACCTCGGGGCCGAAGAAACAGGTCGATATTCTTTTCTCTGATGAGAGTATCGGATGACAAGGTCGAAATTTTACACACAAGTGGTACATGATGTTGCCAGGTTTGACTTTTTTATTTATAAATATAAGTGAACAATAAAAATTTTATTATCTAAACGAAGTGCTGCCGTTGCTGAATGACCAAATGGTGAAGGTGGCTCGTGCAACTAGAATGATTAAAGTGACAAATGAAAAATGTACTTTTTGTAGAAAAAATAAAACTTTTGCATGACGGAATGTTTTTTTGAAATGTCGCAGATTACGAAAATGGCTAGCAATACAAACAAAGTTCGATTCTTACCGAAAAAAACCGTTCGGAACATTTGTTATTAACAATTGGATAAACATATGTTAAAAAATCGTCCAGTCATACGATCGAAAATGTAAACCCCGTCCGAATTTGAAGCAAATCGAACGAATCGATCTTCAGATACGTCTTACGCCGTTTCATGAAACAAAGTTTCGAGAAAAACGAAAAATAAAAAAGCGTGAATCGTTGGGCATTGGACCTTTAGAAAAAATCTTCATATGTCGGTCAATTTTCGTAATTTTGCACAATCTCTGTCGCAAATGAACTCATAAAACTGGGGAAGAAAAAAATTGTTTTTGAAGCTTAAAAAACGACCGAGGCAAGTACGTTGGTCCTGCAGTATTTGTGAATTTTCTATATCATAATTTCTTGAAAAACGAACCCACTCTGTTGAAGTAAGCTTGTAAAATATTTTTTGAATGTGTAACATTGCGTCGAACCAATCGCTCAAGACTCTTTTTTACAAAAATATGAAAATTTTCGTTTTTCTTCTCTATACCTTCAATTTTAGTTCCAACTTCGCTTAAAGTGGCCAATAAATATTGGGTGTACAAATAAGTTCTCGGTCTGAGAATAAGGGCAGCTGCGTTGAATATTAAAACGAAAAAAATTGCCTTCCAGACCTGGTGGGATACAATACCAACGTAGTAGCCTATTTTTCCGGACCAACGCTTAACATAACCTCAATATATACATCGTTGGGCTGGAATGTTTTTACACGCCAGTTTTTACCAGACGGATTTTCATTTGTTCGGATTGATGCACTCTCATTTGGCTGACAACTACGTGAAGACATTCAATGAAGTAAAAAATTGCATTATCGACTTATCAAATTCGAAATTTGCCCGACGGATGGGGAAAATGCTTGGAACCAACGAAGAATACTACTTTCATTAAGGGGGGATTGTCTTTTTTTTCGCAAAATTTACCGCTTTTTGGGAATTTTTTTGTGAAGAAAGTATACAACGGAAAACTTGTGAAACTTGGCATATAGTTTTATTGATCTGTTTACTACATACAAACAAATTTTTAAACAATTTCATCAAAAAATCCGCCTCCCACCCCCCTCGACGGGCGATGGTCCTTTTTTGATGGTGTGCACGATTACAGCCTTCACGTTCATCCTGCAACAAAAACCCAAAAAGCATTTTACTTTAGACACATATAGCTATCGTTCGATGAAGGGAAAAAAAAAATTGACGATTTGGTGACGTTTTGAACTTGAAGTATCGATTTTTCGAAAAAAATTGATCGATTTTTTGTTATAAATAAAAAACTATTAAACATATTGCTTTTTTGCTTCATCAAACGATAAAAGGATGTCAGCTGAGCATTCTGTCCAAATATGAAGGCAATCGGTTGAATAGTTTTTGAGAAATCGTGCACACCATCAAAAAAGGACCATCGCGCGTCGAGGGGGGTGGGAGGCGGATTTTTTGATGAAATTGTTTAAACATTTTTTTGTATGTAGTAAACAGATCAATAAAAGTATATGCCAAGTTTCACAAGTTTTCCGCTGTATACTTTCTTCACAAAAAAATTCCCAAAAAGCGGTAAATTTTGCGAAAAAAAAAGACAATCCCCCCTTAAAGTGTCTCTTGGTTTTGAGAAAATAAATCACTATATTCATTATAAAAGGCCGAAACCTTATTTGTGCACCTAATATTATTGGGGTGCTTCAAATATTCTACTTGCAAGTCGAAAGGTAGTTTTTTTCATTTATCGAATAAACGAGCTTTGCTCGGAATTATTGATAATAATTTTATCCCGTGTGCAGTATCGGCCGTAATCATTCGGCATGAATTAATGGAGGATTTAAGAGGAAATAAATGGTACACGAAGGTATAAATTCATTCATTACGAAACTGTCCATCAAGGATTGTCTATATACGTTCTCATACATCTTCAGATAATTTACCCATTACTCTCAACATTTCTGGTACAAAAATAGTAGAAAGCTTTCGAAGCCAATATATATATATATAATATCCACTTTCTTCCAAAATGAAATGCATATCAAAATAATACTCACTAACCCAACCACGACGTTAGACATTCAATTGGATTTGCGCCATTGATGATTGTTATTCCGGGTAGAAATGACCACTATTGAATAATGAATCATGCACTGATTCTACAAATTGCATGACAATTATGTGAAAGGTTCCGTCCACCAACACTGACTGGCTCAACGTCGAAACCGAAGGTATTAATATTTTTCATGCTCCGCGGATCGTGCAAATGACAGATATCATATAATCATGAATTACAACCACATCCATTTTGAGAATCGTGACATAAATATCACTGACGTTTCGAATTTGCCAATCTTAACTTTGAGACCTCCAAAAGACGATAATATTTGATTATATTTGCGACAACTTGCGACACGTACACAGAAGCCATTCAGGGGTCCACCATTATGAACAACACAAAGAGTTCATCGTTGAATAAAACCATCAGTCAAGTAGGATCGGACATTTCAAACCCGTGCGCAATTTTTGCACTACCAGTACTTCACTTATAAAGCATCATACGTACTGAACAAAACCCACATACACCCACACTACACACACACCTGCATTTCAACACGACTGCATTGTCTGGGTGTGTGTGAGTGGTTGGAAAGTAGGTAGGTGTGTGTAGTGTGGGTGTATGTGTGTTTTATTCGATACGTATGGTTTTTGTACGAATATATATATATATATTCGTGTGTGGGTGTATGTGTGGTTAAAATGCAGGTGTGTGTGTGTAGAGTAGGTGTATGTGTGTTTCATTCGGTACGTGTGATTTTTTGTAAGTGAAATACTAGTAGTAATACACGAATATGTATATACGTGTGTGGGTGTATGTGTTGTTAAAATGCAGATGTGTGTGTGGTAGTTCAAAATAGCTCATATATACATAGGATATTTAGAACGACTAGACACACACCTGCATTTTAACCATACATGCACCGGCGCACGAATGTATATCCACACTAATACATAACCACACATATATTCACACACGAATATGTATGTGTGGTTAAAATATGAGTGTGTGTGTATAGTAGTACAAAATATCCCACATATATATATAGGATATTTTGTTGCATTTCAACCGCACATACACCCTACACGAATATGCATCCACATGAATATATGTGTGGTTAAAATATGGGTGTGTGTGAATAGTAGTACAAAATATACAATATATATGGGGTATTTTGTATATGGAATATTTTGAACTACTATACACACACACACACACCTTTTCACCACACATGCATATTCGTGCTCGGGTGTATGTGTGGTTAAAATGCAGGTGTGTGTGTGTAGTAGTTCGAAATACCCCTTATATACATGGGATATTTTGAACTACTCCACACAGCAGAACATCTCATATATATATATATATATATATATATATATATATATATGGGATATTTTGAACTGCTACACACACACCCACATTTTAACATATATATATATATATGTTTATATACATTAGGATGTTGCATAAGTTCTCGCTGTTTTCTCTTGAAAATTGATGCTTTATTTTAAAAAAATCATTCCTACTGCTTTCAAACGTTTCGAAACTATATTCGCGTGCGGGTGTACGTGTGGTTAGAATGTGGGTGTGTGTGTGTGTGTGTAGCCGTTCAAAACATCCCATATAAATATATGTATACGTTCAAAATATCCCATATACATATGGGATATTTTGAACCACTATTACTACTACTACTGCTACCACACACACACGCACACACACACAGACGCACACACACACGCACACACACACGCACACACGCGCAAACACACACACACACACACACACACACACACACACACACACACACACACACACACACCCACACACACACACACACACACACACACACACACACACACACACACAAAGAGAGAGAGAGCGAAAAATCATGCACACCCATTCGATTCATGAATACCGAGAAGAAACGCATCCGTATTAATTCCGGTCGATTTTATTCAGTAAGGAGGGTCGAACGAACAACTCCCTCTCGCCATCAGCCCCGATACTTTTTTTCCTCCTTGTCATCCAGTCGGTGGATTTGCCCACAGTCGTCGGACGTGTGCGATAAAAGTAACACGGCGAGACTCGGGTTCCCAGTTGAATAAAAATGTTATCAATTATCCAGTCGCACTGCGAGGGGGGACGAGAAAAGTTGGAGAGAAAAAAACACCGTTTGCACACGAGCAGCGGTTCATCGAAAACGACGATAAAATGTCCGAAGCGAGGAAAATAGGCAAACAGCGTCACAAAGGTAGCTCGAAAAAAAAAATCGTTTCCATTCGCGAATCTATCATGCCGTTACTCGTTGTGTCTAGCAGCTGATCGGGGGTAGTACCGTGGTCGAGACTGCCACGTATGGTGTGCTTTATTTTTCGAAGTTCGAGTGAAAAAATGAATATCACGGGAAGAGCGGAATTCGCGTGTAGCTGGCGCATTCGCTCTAATTAAATCATATCCGCGAGAGCAGCGAGCGAGATTGAGGAAACGGGAAAGTGGAAACTCGGTAATTTTTTTTTTCCTCCACACACACACACTCGGCCCCGTGTGTGCGCGTGTGTGTGTGCGTAGCTCCTCCGGAAGCGTATAATTATATGAAATATTGAAAAGAAACGAGATAAAGGGGGAAGAAAGCGCCGAGGAGAAATGGGCTTCACAGGGGAAAACCGAGAAAGCTCTGAATAATGTGTACAGTGAGAGGTATGTGATATATGCGTCTCATATTCTACTGGTATATCCACGGATAGAGCCGTGCCAACACTATACCAGTGAGGGAGAGCTTTCATAAAAAGCGCGAGACGTTAAAAAAAAAACGAAAGTAAAATACACACACACAGAACGAGAGAGAGAGAGAGAGAGAGAGAGAGAGAGAGAGAGCTGGCGAGCCAGAGATGCTGAATTCTTCGAGCCTCGCGTAAAAAGTAATAAGGAGGATAAGATATACACACGAACATATATATATGGGGATCATATTATAGAGGTGGTCTATAAAAACCACCCCCTTAGTCTCCATACCCAACGTTATATAAAACCCGATGTTTTCAAACTCGTCGTCAAATAAATGTAAGCATACTTATATTAAGGTTATTTCAAAGACTACCCCGTCCCCAAAATCAACGATCCCTTTGGAAAAGAATTTAAGAACCGTCCCCAAAATCACCAGTTATGCTCATAGCCAACATTATATGGATATACCGAGTTCGAAATATCAATTTTCCATATGTATGCGCGCGTGTGTGTGGGTGTGTGTGTGTGTGTGTGTGTGTGTGTGTGTGTGTGTGTGTGTGTGTGTGTGTGTGTGTGTGTGTGTGTGTGTGTGTGTGTGTGTGTGTGTGTGTGTGTGTGTGTGTGTGTGTGTGTGTGTGTGTGTGTGTGTGTGTGTGTGTGTGTGCGTGCGCGTGTGTGTGTGTGTGTGCGCGCGCGCGTGTGTGTGTGTGTGTGTGTGTGTGTGTGTGTGTGTGTGTGTGTGTGTGTGTGTGTGTGTGTGTGTGTGTGTGTGTGTGTGAGGGTGTGGGTGAGGGTGTGGGTGTGCGTAAGGGTACGGGTGTCTGCAGCAATGTACCCATAGGGGTCTATGAAGTTATTTAAGAAAAAGCTGTGTATGATTATATCTCTACTTTTTTGTGTACGTGTATACGTGTATCCGGTCGCAATGTAACGAAAATACGATAAAGCCAAGCCTTTGCTATCTCGAAGGGCTTATCACGCGAATTCACCTCTCACGATATCTCACGACGGGGCTCAACGATTCGAAGAAAGCTCTCACGAACCGGACGTTTTTGCAAACTCATTCACAAACACGCTCCGCGAGACACAGGACTGGGGGTACACATGGATCGCGAAATTGTGCGGCATAATGAATACATGCATTCAAAGTTTTATTAATCAACCGTAGGATTATTTTATGGATAATTGACGGGTCAGGGTAAATTTGGCAGTATTCGTCGAAATGCTCATTTCGGTGAATGCGAGTGGAGTATCGAATTGTTCCATCAAATTCGTGGGTGATTGTCTTATGCCTTTTAGCATATGAACTGATGGACAGCTCTCCAGACGAATGATTAATAAAAACGATTACCAAATTGTGTTATTCGTTATGAGATACCTGTGCTTATTATTTTATTGTTTTTCAGGGAGCACTCAAATAAATGTCCAATGGTTCCAAGAAATATTTTTTTCCGATGCTTTTGAAATTTAAGTGCCCCTTCAGCTTGCTCAGACTTCAGTATGTGAAGGCTGGATAGTTTCACTCCAGGGGAATAATTTTCATGCTCAAAATACAGAAAAAAAGAATAATGACGATTTATCTGCTAAATCTTTTTTGTAGGAATATTTGGAAATGTTCCAAACTATTTTATTGCAAAAAAAACTATAAAGTAATCGAATAGCATCTCTTGAAAAAGTGAGATCACATGCAAAATGATCGTTTCGGGGGAAGCACCCCCATAGTGATTTAAAGTGAAATTTGTTTTCCCATGAACCTGCTCTACCAACTTCTGGCCAACTTCTATCATAATTCCTGTTTGATCGAATACGCTATACGGTAGATCTTGAGAAATTGAAGAAAAAATGTATCCCCCTGTATCGTAAACTAAATCGATTGCAAATCTCGTAAAACGAATCGCTAACACGCGCTCAGGATCCTTTTTTTGATCCCCGAATCACGTACGGTGAAAACAGAATGTAGAAGACCTAGTACTTTCCGGCTCATCATAGATATGCTCTCGAAAAGTAAGCCGAAAAAAAGTCGCCTCCCCCGGTGACTTAACTCGGATCTCCTTCAAATCCCTCGCAAAATCAATCTCCACCCTGGCTCTAGGTTCAATTATTTTTTTTATGCACGTTTTCTCCCCAAAGTTCAATGTATGCGCGAACAAGGCTGTCGTCGATTTAACGATTGTTTGATTTAAGGTATTTGCTCGGGGCTGCGCGAGGTGCGCATGCAAGTACCTACGGCCGTCGAGAATGGTGGCTCGGCGATATTAAATTGCTGGTACGACTTGGAGGGAGCAGCTCTTTACGCCGTCAAATGGTACAAGGAGAGAAGAGAATTCTATCGTTACACCCCTAACGAAAATCCACCAGTTAAAACTTTTTCCATTGGAAATCTTCAAGTTAACGTGAGTGCCAATTCCTCCGCAGGACGTATTGTCTATTGGACGAATTCTATTTTATATTTTCGATAGTTTTTTTTTGCGTGTCATTTTCACGATTTTTTTAGAAAAAATCTCACAATTTTTTGGACGTAGGTTATGTGTTGTTACTACTTTTGGCTGTTACGTGGTCTTTTTTTATAATCATTAAAGTGGCACCGGTAAGGCTCGGTGTTCTAAACGGGCTGCGCCGGATGTTGCCTGACGGCGTGACGCGTAGCGTCGGCGACATTAATCTGAAAAAAATCTAACGAAGATTTTTCTCTCATTAACACTCATACGCTGTATATGGACCAAGAAAAAGTGAGAAATGTTGAAAATCGATGAAATGAGACGCTTTGAAACAAAAATATTGCGTTTTCTGAAAAGAATGGTTTTATTTTGCGATAAAAAAATACGTTTTTTTTTAATTTTCGAAAACATTTAGGTTCATGTATTAGACCATAAGGTTAGAAAGATTTACACCAAATTTCATCAGCATTGGTCGATTAGTTTTTCAGCTACACGTCACGCCAGTGTTTAAAATTCAGATTAGAAGACCGTACCATACCTCCGCCATTTTCAAAGATGAATAATTTGGAAAAATACCATGTAACAGCCATAAATAGTTATCTAGAGATTCGGCAGCGTCTTAACGCCAAGTAATTAAAAAAAAAAACGTTTATCCCACTGATTTCTACGCCACTGACGAATACCCCACCGACGAATACGCCGCGTACTCTACACACTAACTACGATGCGATTTTATCGCTCACTTTTAAACTTTGAATCAACGCCGCGCAGAAACGTGTCGACGCATCGAAAATCTGATTACACAGTGTGAAATGTAGAAAAACGTTGAAATAATACGCTTTGAAACGAAAGATTAAATTTTCCGGAAAAGGCTACATTTTGCAATTTAAAAAAAAACTTCTTTTCAATTTTTAAAAACATTTAGGCTCATGTTTTAGACGATTAGGTTAGAAATTTTTCTACTAAATTTCATCAGAATCGGTGGATCAGTTTTTGAGCTATACGTCACGCCAGTTTTGAAAATGCAGTTTAGAAGACCATACCGTACCTCCGCCTATTTTAAAGATGAATAATTTCAAAAATTTAATGTAACAGCCAAAAGTAGTAACAAAACATACCATAAGTCTCAAAAATGGTGAAGAAATCTTTCGTTAAAAAAAATGGCGAAAATTAGCAAATTTTTTCCTCACCTGAAGGTATGCATTTTTATATTTTGATAACGGAAATTAAAAAAAATTGTGTTACTCCGAACTCGAACAAGTATAACATTATCGATGTTTATTATGAAAAAAAAAACGCGTCAGCGAATGTTTTATGCAACTCAAAATGAAATTATGAGTCATTTATAATTACATCAACCGTAGCGTGAACATTTTACCCATCTAACCGCACGTGAAATTACACACATTAAACTATTTTTTGTCTCCGGTGATTCGGCGTGAATTTTTCTTTTAATTCATCAACATTTCGTGCAATCTAGACAATAACATATATTTTTTTAAATCTTGGCTTGTGGCTAACGCTCCAACCGCCTTAAGTATTTTCTCTGTCGTATTTTGTCTGTAGAAAATAACGATACGTGAAGACGATTTATGAAATTGCGAAAACCGGCCACAACGCCTGGTTATTAGTACATTTTTTTTTTGTTTTTTCGTTTATTGCTATATTTGTTGCTTTTTTGTATTCGTTTGCTTATTTAATGTAAACGTTAGGTTTTTCTCACGCTTGCTCACCGTAATTGTAATAAACTGCATAACGTAATGCGCTGGCCAGTTCATAGTCCAAACTCTAAACTGTGATTAGGTAAAAGATTTATCGTAACTGATTCAGCAATTCTCGACAGACATAATTTTTTCAAAATACAATTATTCTCTTTTCGATAAAAACGATCTATGACGAAATTCAAAGATTATACTTTCTGAATTGAGACTAATATTTTTTTTGAAAACCTTTTTTGCTTGCTTTAGTATTTATAAATAATCCAAAAAGGAAATGTGTAAATATTTTTTAAATAATATCGTCAAAAAACCCTTTACCGTTTTATCATATGTGTAGTAGTATAGATTACCAGAATGAATGTTCATTTGTATTATGTTGCCAATGATGATTTATTTATTTTATGAATAAATTGAGAGAATGACAGAATTGGCTCGTTATATTGTCGCAGAGAGAACAGAGCAATGCGACTCAGGTAACACTCGTGGATTTGGATCTAAATGCCACCGGTGAGTACAGCTGTGAGGTATCGGCCGATGCGCCCTCCTTCCACACAGCCATCGTTTGCGCCACCATGAACGTGGCTGGTGAGTAAAGTTTTTTTCCGATATAAATAAATAAATAAATTCGAAATAGCAAATAAAAAAGTAAATATAAAATAGTTTTCAATGCGTTTGTTTCAATACCAAATTCATACAACATATAAATAAATAAATAATTACAAAATAGCAAATAAATAAGTCAATACCAAATAGTTTTCAATGCGTTTGTTTCATTCCGCCATTTTTGAAGATTTATAAATAAATAAATACCATGTAACAGCTTAAAGTAGTAATGAAACTTACCCTAAGTCAAAAAAAGGGAAGAGAAATCGTTCCTTGGAAAAAAAAAAACATGAAAATCTACAAATTTTTTTCTCGTTTAAGGTATTGCCCCTACATATAATAAAAGTAGCTTAAAATAATGTGTAAATCATTTTATTACTTTATATAAATATACACATTAATAATTCATATTTATGGAATAAAAAACAAAAAGCAGTTTAAAAAATCCGGTATAATGCGGATAGGTAGCAATACTCCGAAGTAGATGCAAATTTAGTATCGATACTTTATTTCGACGTGAATAATGAACAAGACTATCGACACTTTGGTGCTATCCGAACATCCTACCTCGTAAGCGTAAAGAATATAAAAAAACTTTCAAAAAATGCCATTTCACGCAAGGATATTATTTGCGAAATTGTACATAATTCATAAATTACCTTTGCGAAAGAGCCAGCTCAGAAACTTTCGTCTTTAATCACAATAAATATGCGCCAAACTTCAAATTGCTTATTTTCACACAATTAACTCGACCTTTTTCATCTTTAAGAGAAGATAAAACGAACAAACTGACAGATTCGTGAAAATTTGTTTGCGAGACTGTACCAATATTTTCATCTTTTATTCTGAATATTTTCAATGTGTAGAAAGCAAACGCCATAGGGTATTACATCCACTTTTGAAAGGTGTCTCAATTTGATCCTTTGGTGGCAATAATCTACTGGATTTTTTTATTTCTATTTTATGAAATCGATAAGCACCATAGAAATGCATTTAAATTTTACCTTTCAAATTTTCGAGCCAAAACGCTAGCCGCCATGCTGCTTCGGTTCGTGACGTCACTTGCATAGTAAACATTGACGCTGCGCCAATTGTGAATACGTATATTGTTTTCGTTGAAAGTGAGTTACAATACATATCATTGGTGTGTAGTGTGACTCACTGTGATACTCACAAAATGTGATATCACCAATGTGATATCACACCATTGCGATATCACACCATTGTGATACACACCAATGTGATATCACACCAATGTGATACACACCAATGTGATATCACACCAATGTGATATCACACCAATGTGATATCACACCAATGTGATATCACACCAATGTGATATCACACCAATGTGATATCACATGTGATATCAAATTAATTTTGTGATTTTGTGATTGTGATATCAAATTAATGCACACCATTGTGATATCACACCAATGTGATATCACACCAATGTGATATCACATTGTGATATCACATGTGATATCAAATTAATTTTGTGTTTTTATAAATGAAAACCAACATTGTTCGTTTGCTTATTGCGAAAAATACCTTATTTATACGTTATTCGGATTTTTGTGACACAGAATAAAATGCCCTATTGAATTTGGAAGACAAAACGCCTCGTTCGTTATAGAATATGAATTTTTTATTCAACACGCGCGTTATTTCAGCAGTTGTTCGAGTGCGTGGAGGCAACCCTTGTTAAATATCACGGTCCTCAGATTAGCTCACCGAGATAGCCATGAATTTTGAGAAACGAGGGTTCGCCGTCGTATAGCCCGTGAAAGTTTTCCCGCCGCTAGGGCGGGGGATATTCGACGCAGGAAAGAGTCCCACGAGAGAGGGTTGAAAAAGATTAAAACGTTCGGTCTTGGCAACGGTGAATTTCGAGACACGTGCCACGGCTTCGCCTAATTGATCCATAAATGGTGTACCTTCGGGTTCACTTTTGTTCTTTCGCGTTATCTCTCTTTCTCGTTCTTTTGTGCCAACGATGTCCTATACCTATACGTATTGGAAAATTCGGTGCCAATTTAGAGCAGCTGTTAAATTCCGATCTCTCAAGCTTCTCAAATTCGAGTGTAATGGCCAAACGTGCCTACTGACAATCTTCCACCTCCCCTCGGTACCGTTCATCATATCTCTCCAGCTGTTTTGTCAAAATTAGTATTAAACCATACCCTGAGTCTCAAGAAGGGTGAAGAAGTAGTTCTTTTAAAAAAATCATGAAATTTAGCAAATTGTTTTCTCGCCTTAAGGGAGGAAATACGTATAAATGGTCGAAAATGACGAAAAATTTAGGGATTTTTTTCCAACGCAACTACTGGACCAATCGTTTTGAAATTTGTAGGGTATTTTATTATACATTAGAAGACACGAAGAAAACATTTTCTTAATTGACAATAATTGTTCATCGGCAGCCTGCAGCTGATGAACAATTATTGTCAATTAAAACAAATGGTTTCCGTGTCTTCTAATGTACAATAAAATACTCTACAAATTTTTAAACGATTGGTCAAGTAGTTCCGTTGGAAGAAATCCCGAAATTTTTCGTAATTTTTCGACCATTTATATGTATTTCCCCCCTTAAGGTATCTTCCATAGAAAACTGAATGATTAAAATTTGACTCATCGAAAAAGTAGGATCGATTCAATGTTCACCCCTCGAATATTGAGCTTGATTAAATGTCAATGCCGCATCAAGTTTCGGTAACGTTTCCATTTCCTTCTTTTTCATTCCGTCAGAATTACCAGCGCAGAGGCCGACTATACACGGATTGCAAAGAAAATATGCTATCGGCGATAGTCTGAGGCTCAACTGCACCTCGGGCAGAAGCAGACCAGCGGCGAACCTCACTTGGTTCGTCAACGATCGCCTGGTGAGCCCACATTTGATTCCTGTGTTTTATTAAATGTGAAATTTGGAGAGAAGTAAGCGGGTCCAAAAGTTGTAAAATAAATTTTGGAAAAAAATAAGTTGTTCGACAAATTTTTATGTGAAATTTGGAAAAAAAATATGCCGGTTAAAAAACGTTGTATCAAATTAATAAAGAAATAAACAGGTCAACAAATTTTTGTGTAATATTGCGAAAGAAATAATCGGGTTAAAAAAATTTTATATGAAATTTGGAGAGAAATAAGGTCAAAAAATATTTATAAGAAATTCAGAAAGTAATGAGGTCAAAAAATATTTATATGAAATTTGGAAAGAAATAAGGAGGTCAAAAAATAATTATATGAAATTTGTACAGGAATAAGGTCAAAATGTTCTATGACATTTATAAAGAAATAAACGGGTCAACAAATTTTTGTGTGATATTTCGAGAGAAATAACCGGGTTAAAAAAATGTTATATGAACTTTGGAAAGAAATGAGGTGATCAACAATTTTTTATATGAAATTTGGAGAGAAATACGGAGGTCAAAAAATATTTATAAGTAATTTACAAAGGAATGAGGTCAAAAAATGTTTATATGAAATTTGGAAAGAAATAAGGAGGTCAAAAAATATTTATATGAAATTTGTAAAGACATAAGGAGGTCAAAAATGTTTATATGAAATTTGGAAAGAAATAAAGAGGGCAAAAAATGTTTATATGACAGTAGGAAAAAAATCAATGAGGACATCAGCGTAGTTGTATCCCGAAACATATTCGAAATTATTCGTTTAAATCTGATACTACAGAAATGCTTGACATCCAGTCAAATACATAAATGACAAAATAGCTTCGACGACAAGAAATCATAAAAGGGAAATTCGTTCATGCTGATTCGTCAAATATAAAGTTTTGAAAGGGTTGACCAAAAAATGTTTAATATGAAATTTTTAAAGAAACACTCAGGTAAAATATTAAATATGAAATTTGAAAAGAAATAATCAGGTCAACAAATTTAAATGTCAAATTTGAGAAGAAATAAGCGGGTCAAAAAATGTTTAAATGAAATTTGGAAAGAAATAAACAGCAAATCAGCATTCTGGTATTCAGAAAAAAAAACGAATTCATTTGTGTAAATCTGCTACCACAGAATTGTTTTACAGCCAATTAAACATGTAAATTACAAAATCTTTTCAACGAGATGAAATCATAAACAAGATACGCGATTATGCCGATTGAAATGCATGCCAAAATACCTTATTTTCCATAGTATCAACCGTCACAATCAAATATAACTTGAGCGAAAATATGCACGATCGAATGTAACGATTTTATATCAAAATTTCAATAAATCTTCTCCAATTATTAGAGCAAATGGCAAGGACTTATGACTGAATACTCTCTGACAGAAGAGGGCCAGTATATTTAGATTCGCATATTCACCTGAACGGCTATGAATAATTGACTCCACACAATATCAATAATTCGATATGGCTCAAAATACGAGCTTATTGCGAACGACACGTTTCGACCTCTCATGCAAAGGCATAAACCGTAAAAGATAAAGCGATTTCAAAAGTATTTCTGATTTCTGATAAAAACTGTTGAGTTTTATGATTTTTTTACGATTTTTGAGACTTATGGTGTTTTATCACAAGTTTTTATTTAATGCACTAAAAAGTAGAAAATAATGTTTTTACCAAGTCACTCATATGCGACTATGAATGAAAGGCTTGTCATTATAAAAACTTGTATAAATTCACTTAAATTATTTTTCATGGGGTCCCATATATGAAAAAGGATCAGTAAAAAAATTGTCTTTCCCTGACATGTGGCGTGTCATTATCTAATGAGTAGAGTCTATCTGAAAATCTAAACTATCATATAATGTATTTAAAAAGCAAGAACTAAAAACACCGATTCATAATGTAGTATATATAATAAATTATTGTATCCATAATACAATAAATTTATAATGGAAATATATAAAATTATTATTATTTAAATATTTACAATACCAAATGACTTATCTTTGGAGTCGGTGCCAAGAACGGGAGATTGACGTCACGGGATAAACGCGATTGCGAATAAAAAAAGATTGTAGATCGTATATTTCATTAATTTTTCTTCACCTCCTCTTTTTCTGTGAAAAATGAGAAAATATCGACAATTGACTGGTACCGACTCAAAAAAAAAGTTATTTGGTATTGTAAATATTTAAATAACAATGATTTTATATATTTTCGTTATTAGCTTACAGTAGGAGTATAAGTAGCTTTCTTTAGCTATCATCACCGCATATGGTTTCAATTTAGTACTACCTAAGAACTAGGACAAAAAAAAAGCATTACCTAATTAAATATCTAGCTAAAAAAAAGTTAATTGGTCATATATACGGAACCCTAATGAAGCGAGGCCAGACTCGCCCTTTTTTTTATTAATCTTTTTTATTAAACGGGTTGCGGCGGATGTTGACAACCGGCGTGATACATAACGTCGGCGGAATTGATCTGAAAAAGAACCAGCAACGATTTTTTCTTCACTAACACTCATACGCAGAATATGAACCAGGAAAAAGTGAGAAATATTAAAAATTGACGAAAAGGTACGCTTTAAAACAAAGATATTGAATATTCCGGAAAAAAATGATTACATGTTGCAATAAAAAATACTTTATTTTTTCATTCCACAATACTTTGGTTCATGTTTTAGACAATAAGGTTAGGAAGGTGTAGACCAAATTTCATCAGGATCGGTCGATTAGTTTTTCGGATATTCGTCGCGCCAGTTTTGAAAATGTAATTTACAAAACTGTGCCATACCTCCACCATTTTTAAAGATAAATAAAAACAAAAATACCATATAGGAGCCAAAAGTAGTAATAAAACATACCCTAAGTCCCAAAAATAGTAAAGAAGTCTTTTCATTTAAAAAAAAAAACATGAAAATCTGCAATTTTTTCCTCGCCTGAAGGTATTTTCCCCCTTAAGAAGTTACGTGGGTTTCAAATCCAAAAAATCATATTTTTGCTATTAAAAAAAAATATATTATAATATATAAATTGGTTTATTCAAAATGTTAAGCACACAAAAGAGCAACATTTCAACAATATTCTGAAAAAAATTCATAAAAAAATTTGGGAAACTCAGCCGGTGGGAACTGATTTCCGATGACCACCAAAAAAGTGTCCTCGTGGTTGTCAGGATAACTCACGATAACTTTATCTAAAATCAAAAAACCAATTTTATTCTGTCAGTATAAACTCTCTCCTAAACTTTTACTCCGATTGACTTAAAACTTTTGAAGAATATTTTAGACATATTGTACTATTTAAAATAAATATATGTATTTTAATACTGAATAAATATATTATATTAAATTATATAATAATTACTCATTAATAATTAAATAATTAAAAACTATTTACTTATATAATTAAATATAATTGAATTGTGTATATAATTATTATTAATATAAATTTATATTTATGTCATTTACATAATTATACAATTAAAATGATAATTGAAAATTAAAGAATTAATAATTATTAGTATTAAATAAATAAATACTAAATTAAAAAGATAATGAAACGTAGAAAAAAATGAATTTTTCGAAATTTTCAAACCCACGTAACCCCTTAAACATTTGGTTTTTCGTTGAGTGGAAGAAAAAAAAATGTACTCACGGAAGTTTTCCTCTGTGCGGACTGGTGGAATTTTTCAGCCGACACAGTCGTACGTGCGGGCGTACGGCCCACTGGACACCAATGAATCGGAATGGCAGATATCTCACATAAGTTTGCAATTTCTCGTAACCAGCGAGCACTTTACGTTGGGTAAGCTCAAAATACGCTGCAGCGCGTCTATATACAACATATATTGGCAAAGCACGGAGGTAAGCGCCGAGGAGGATCGACCAAGGGTCATTCAATTAGAACCGGCAGCGACTATCGTAGGCATGAATTATCCGCAACCGCCGCCAAACTTGCAGACGGGTCAACGGAAGCCCGATGGACATCTGGACGTGAAAGGTGATTATTTTTCTTACCAAATCGTTTCACCCAGTCATAATAATAAAATCATAAAAATAAATTACGTAACGCAAAATTTCCCAATTTTTTACACCCCCCCCCCCCCCCCCCCACGTAACAGTACCGTAACGCCTGGCCTGACCCCCCCCCCCATTCCGTTACGTAACGGATGCTTTGTCGTCAATAATAGCGTTTTTTCTCCTCAAAGAAATGACTAATTATGAAAGGATCGGGTTTATACTCATTTTTTGAAGCATATATTCATGTAGTTTTATATCAATTTTTATGAATGAAAAAAACATGAGCCCTGAATTGGCGACGAAAAAAAAATGCTCTGCATTGTCCCATCGATATCTTTATGAAAGGTGATCTGTAAATAAAAAGTCAACAATTTATCGATATTTATACAAATGTAGTTATCGTTATGCGTAGCCGTTTTTTTATTTTGGTTTTTTTTACAAAATGCCGACAGTTTGGACATTTTTTTTCTATCTTCAAGGCTCTTTTTTGTACTTAAGCAATGTTCAAAAATAGTAATGATCAAAATTTTAAAAATCCTCTACGTACGACTTTAGTCACTGCGATTACAAAAATGTTTTTACAAAATTGAAAATCGTTTGATAAGTTTTTGAGTATTTACTGACAAGGAACATCCCTCAGGTGACACCCTTCGATTTTGTTGAAATTTGGATATGTTATAAAGCACCGAAAAGTAAGCGATACATATTTTTTTATCGGCGGAAAAACGGTTTTAAGGGGTGAAAGCACCCTTCGAAAAAAAGCATCTCAGGGTGGTTCACCCCTTAATTTTTTTTTGCAATGTCACTATAGTGGATTTTTCATTGCTTTGGGTTAGAAAAATTTTCGTTTTCGTTTCATTAAAATCGGTGGACTCCTTGTGTATGAAAAATCGCCGTATCTCGATAATTAATAGCCCGAACAAAAAATATTTCAAACAAAAGTTGTTTGGAATAATAAAATACGTATAAAGTTGTATAATATCCAACCCCCTATCTTTGAAAATAGCGGCACAAAAACGATTTGAAAATTCTGGGTCAGTGGTGCTCTCGCGTTTTTGTGCGGCTATTTTCAAAGATAGGGGATTGGACGTCAGATGACTTTATGCGTATTTTATTATTCCAAACAACTTTTGTTTGAAACATTTTTTGATCAGGCCATCAATTATCGAGATGTGGCGATTTTTCAGTTTTCAACCCCTATTTCTTAGGGTTAGGGCGAGTTGAGAGGCAAAATTTCATTGGGGTTGGTTTTAGTATGCAACCATCTAGCTTCTGTCAAAAATTCTAATTCTACGCTAAAAGTGCTGGTTGTTCGTCTCTTTTACTCGACTATAACGTGGTCTTCAATTGTGAATATAAAAACTAAGAAGATAAATAGCCTCCAATTAGAACATGATTTGCTTATCTGCGTCTCAAAAATAGAACAACGATTCGACAACTTATTAAAAAATAAATAGCCACAGCCTTCTCACTGAAATTGTCGTATTTTTATTGTAGTGCAGGTCCTACAACCCTTGCTTTTTACTTTTACCTAGCTTACGACCATGACCCTCCGAGCAAGACTTTGCGATCCCCCTGGGGGTCGCGACCTACACGTTGAAAAGCACTGTTTTAGAAAATAGGGTTAGAAAGATTCGTACAAAATTTCATCGGAATCGGTCGCTCAGTTTTTTAGCTATACGTCACGCCAATTTTGAAAATGCAATTTGGAAGACCGTGTCCTACCGCCGCCATTTTTAAAGATTTTTGAAGAAGAAAAAAAACCACGTAAAAGCCAAAAATAGTAATTCAAAATACCCTAAATCTCATAACTGGTGAAGAAATCTTTCCTTAACAAAAAAAAAACATGAAAGTTAGCAAATTTTTTCCTCGCCTAAGGGTAGATTACCACCCCCCTTAATGCATTGGGTAAGACTAGGCGGGGGCAAGACTGTAGTATTTCTCTTGGGAACTGGAAATGGAAGTGGCAAGTGTGGGCTGGAACTGGAACGGATAGCAAACATAAAGGGATTATAAAAGCTACAAAGGGAATACGAACATTGCAGATAATAATAACACGTGTACACATACTGACGCCTACGCTCATATTCGCGTGGGTGTGAATTTTCGTAGCTCTCGAAGCTCCGTAAGACTCTGTAATTAGCAAACGCTCCTTATCGACGCCTAATTAACACGAAATACATTTCTGCGTAACTTTTAGAAATAATTAAGGGGTTACGCGGGTTTCGAAACAAAAAAAAAGCATAGCCTCTCTATTAAAAAAATATAATTTATAAATTATTTTATTCAAAATGTTCAGCTCATGAAAGAGTGACATTCCACCAATATTTTTAAGAAATTCATCCAAAAATTTGGAAAATGCAGCCAGTGGGGCCTGGTTTCCAGTGAGCCCTTAAAAAAAGTGTCCTCGTGGTGGTCAGGGTAACTCATGATAGCGTTATCTGAAATTGAAAAACCATTTTTTTTCTGTTAGTAGATAAGTATAACTCGTGATTGAACGAAGGATTTTTCGAAAAATTGATATTTGAATTTTTTGCAGAGCCTTGTAAAATTAGTTGTTATCGAAAACAAAAACCTTCGTTCAATCACTAGTCAATACTATTTTGACGAAGCGCGCAAAATTTTAATAAGATCGGTGCATTCGTTTTTGAGAAATCGTGTCCACCGACTTCGAAAATAGTGTTTTGAGAAAAATGCGATATACCTGCATCGCTCCCGGCCGGTCTTTCCCAACGGGGGGAATTCCCGAAGGCTCTCTCTCTCTCTCCTAGACTTTTACTCCGTTTGACTTAAAACTTTGGGAAAATATTCCAGACACATTGAACTATTAGATAATACAATTTTTTAAATGGATTTTTTGACATTTCTCAAACCCACGTAACCCCTTAAGGGAAGGGTAGGGGTTCCAGCGTGAAAAAAAACACTTTTTTGCGAATTTTTTTCATCTATATGGATAGGGTAAAATTATTGAAACCTTTTGTACATTGTTAAGTGTCATTTAAGTGTCAAAGCTTTTCCAAGAACGCCTTTGGAAAAACACGATTTTCTCACTGTATCTCAGCTAGAAATTATCTGAAATCAAGTACCATTAAAATTTAGTCAAAGTATCATCAAATCCTCCCCCCAACGGCCTTTGATAATTTTTTTTTTCATTTCTAAATTTTTGGTGGTCATGTAAAGTGAAAAGTGCTATTTGTCACGAAAAATTCCGCCATTTTGGGGGTGGAAAACCCCCTCAATGTAAAAAAAAATCTCAAACTGACCGTTGGGGGGAGGTATTTTATATGTAGAAAGTGTGTACCAAGTTTGCAATAAATCGGTCATGTAGTTTTCAAACGGCAGTGAACACGGACTTTGAAAAAGTGGTTTCGAGAAAAATGCGTTTGTTTGGGTTAGCAACCGTTTGAAACGCGAGCTACAGTGTTAGAGGAGCGGGACTAAATAGACAATAACTTCGAGAGCTTTGCTCTGATTGACTTGAAATTTTGGAATTATATTCTTGAAATGTTTAAGGATGTTGAGTCCCTATGAAACATGTTAATGTTAATTGTTCAATAAATAGCTTTTTAATCGTCATGAAATTTTTACACGACCTCCTGAATACTTCATGTAAAAACATACCAAATTTTCAGAATTCTATCATCATTACTTCAACCTCCTTAAGGGTTGAAATAAAAAATGATAAGAAAATTCCGAAAATTTGGTATGTTTTTGTATGAAGTATTTAAGAGGTCGTGTTAAAATTTCACGACGATTAGGAAGCTCGTTATTAAAAAATTAACATTTTGTTAAGAACAATTTTTAAAAGAAATAAAAAAAAATTTATCAATAAACTTCGTTTTGTTTCCGTTGCTTTCAGTATATTGTAGATATTATAAAATTGAGAGGTCAAAAAAAAAACTTATTGCAAAGTTACATCTGTTTCCATAAAACAACATTTCATTTGTGAATGTTAATTGTTCAATAACGAGCTTCCCAATTGTCGTGAAATTTTTACACGACCTCTGAAATACTTCATACAAAAACATACCAAATTTTCAGAATTTTATCATCATTTGCGATTTGGGACTCAACATCCTTAACTATCAGAAAAGACAAAAAAATCGATTTTTCAATAGTGCGAACCCCTACCCTCCCCTTAACGAATGTATTGTTTCCTGTTCCAGATATTGAATCCTCCGCGTATGGACTGCAAGCCCCGCGCCATTTAATTCTGGAAATTCTCGTGTTATTGAGACTGCTCGTTAATTGAAAACATCATAAAGCCGAGTGAAAAAGGCGGAAAACGAAACAACAAAACCGTTCTGTATCATAAAATGCGTGCTTTGGAGCTCTTTATATAAATCGACGTGCTTGTAAGAACTCGTGAGATGTATTTCTTCAATTTCCCCCTTAATGCTCATACCAGAGGTATATCATCCGGAACTTGCCTCAAATATAATCGCAGCCTCGCCAGAATCATCACTTGGAACTCGTCTGTAAGGGCACTGACGCAGTGTTCCAACGCTCGGCGTTTTCCACTCCAACGTTTCATTTTATATCCCACTTTCGAAGCATTCAGCTTTGCAGCGTGCTTTTTTGCCTCGATTCGAAAATCTCCAACGGTTCTCGTTCAAGTTACCGCAATTAGATCATTCGAAAAACGCAGATGGACAATTGTACGTGCGAAATGTCCTATCCACTGTTTCAGCACTTCGACTGCACACGGGGTCGTTTTGACCCCAATTCTTTTTCGCGCAAATACGTATTTTTCAACGCACCGAACATTTCGTCACTTCGAACGAATGTTCGGTCACTTGATTTTTGTTTTTCTTGAGAAATAAATTTTGGGCCAAAAATGAGGATCGTTGACGACAAAAAATTCCTCTACAAAAAAATAATAAAAATTGTGTTCATCGAAATACGATGGTCTGAAAAACGTTTGGGGTCCGATCGACCCCACGTGCAGTCAGAGGCTCGTGGCGAAAGTGTACTGTCGAACGGTTAAGGAGTTTCGGTGTAACTGACTGCACCCTCTAAATTTTGAATCTTAAAAATTTTTATTTTCAAGTTACCGCTGATTTTCATAATTTCTATTTTGGGAAAGATTTTACAACACTTTTGAGACTTCGGGTATTTTTTATGACTACTTTTGGCTGTTATATGGTATTTTTTGTTTTTTATTTATCTTTAAAAGTGATCGAGAAATGGCAAGGTATTCTAAACTGATTGCGGCGGATGTTGTCAGACAGCGTGACACGCAGCTCCGGTGGGATTAATCTGAAAGAAAACCTCCGAAGATTTTTCTTTCGTCAACGCTCATACGCAGAATATGAACCAAGAAAAAGTGAGAAATGTTGAAAATCGATGAAATGATACGCTTCAGAGCCAAAAAATTGAACTCTCCGAACAATATGACTACATTTTGCTATAACAAAATACTTTTTTGTTTATTTTCAATAATATTTAGGTTCATATTTTAGATAATAACATTAGAAAGACTCACACCAAATTTGATCAGAATCGGTCGAATCGTTTTCTAGCTATACGTCACGCCAGTTTTGTAGTTTCAAAGACGCTGTCAGACGGCGTGACACGTAGTGTCGGCGAATTTCATCCAAAAGACAACCAACGAAGATTTTTCGTTCATCAACACTCATACGCAGAATATGAACCAAGAAAAAGTGAGAAATGTTGAAAAGCGATGAAATGGTACGCTTTGAAACAAATGAATTGAATTTTCCGAAAAAAATGACTACATTTTGGGATTCATTTTTTCTTCTATTTTCAAAAACATTTAGGGTCATGTTTCAGACAATAAGGTGAGAAAGATTTATATCAAATTTCATTAGAATCGGTCGATTAGTTTTATAGCTATACGTCGCGCCAGTTTTCAAAATGCAGTTTAGAAGATCTCGCCATACCAGCGCCAATTTTAAAGATTAATAAGTAAAAAAAATACCATGTAACAGCGAAAAGTATTAATAAAGCATAACCCAAGTCTTAGAAATGGTGAAGAAATCTGTCCTTGAAAAAAAATTATGTACATCAGCAAATTATTTCCTTGTCGAGACTATCTCCGCCCATAAAAAGTGTTCCATCAATTCTAAATTTGATAGAAGCAGTGTAGACGATCGATTTAAAATCTCGAGGGTACATTCGCTATGTGACAAAGAGATTACTGTATAAATTTGAATCAAATGGTCGAGGCACAAAATGTGCATCGTTAATTACATCATTTCCGATAGATTTTCAAGTCCGTGAGCCGGTTGGTCGAGAAGCTACCAGCTCCACGCCCACATGAATTATTCATTTATCCGTATATCGCGGCATGGGGTACGAACGACTGTCACACGCACCAATTGAGACGTTTACAAGCATAGCGTCCGATTATTTATATCTCTCATCAAAATATCCATGTAGACACGTGAATAATTTAGGCGTATCAACCCCTAGTGTCCGCACGGGGGGGATGAAGGTCCGAAAAATTCATACGATCGTCCGGCTATGGAAAAAAATGAAAAAAAAGCAGAAAAGACGAGCCAAAAAATGCGGCACTCGTTCTCTACCGAGTGTGAGCAGTCGAGGTTTACGTTTAAAAAATTCATCCAACTCCCCGAGCGTGGAATCGACGTCTGGCCACGACCTCGCGGCTATCCCAAATCCACCGACTATCCAGCCCCGAAACTTTTCTGCATCACGCACACCCTACACACACCCACACTCACACACACCCACACTCACACGCACACCTACATCCACACACACCTACACACACCCACACTCACACTCCCTCGCACACACACCCACACACACACACCCTCACCCACACACATCTACACGCACACACACCTACGCTCACACACTTTTCTGCAGTCACACACTGAAACTTTTTTGCATCACACACACCCACACGCACGCACACCCACACTAAGGCCACTTTTGTGGCATCACACACTGAAACTTTTCTGTTACACACACACCCACACTAACACACTTTTGTGCAATCACCCACTGAAACTCACACACCCCCTTTCTGAATCACACACACCCTCACGCACACACACCCCTAGTCACACCCACACGCACGCACACCCCTAGACACACCCACACAAACACCCAACCCTACACACACACACACACACACACACGCGCGCGCGCGCGCGCACACACGCACCCTGACACTCACACACCCTCACCCACACACATCTACGCTCATACACTTTTATGCAGTCACACACTGAAACTTATTTGCATCACACACACCCACACGCACGCACACCCACACTAAGGCCACTTTTGTGGTACCACACACCGAAACTTTTCTGTTACACACACACCCACACTAACACACTTTTGTGCAATCACCCACTGAAACTTTTTTGAATCACACCAACCCTCACGCACACACACCCCTAGTCACAGCCACACGCACGCACACCCCTAGACACACCCACACAAACACCCAAACCTACACACACTCACACCCTCACGCACATCCACGCACCCCTACACACACACACACACACACACACACACACACACACACACACACAATGCTCGACCACGACACGCGGTTATATCAGCAACGTGCGTTAAATATTCCGGACTAAATAACACAGAGGTTGGGTGAGCCGCTTCCCTCACTCCGATCTCCATACGACACCCCTTCGCGAAAATTGGAAAATACATCACGGCGACGAAATAATAAGCCGAGGAAAATCCGTCACGATGGTGACGCGTCGTTGAAACGGGAGATGTTCTCCCGGTGCCAGAACACAAGGGTGCAAGGGGGATGGTCGGCGTGGGGGCGACGAGTCCAGGGGTGGATAACTTTACGCACCGACGGTCGCCGCGCTATGGACATGCATTTCCCTCCCCCCCCCCCCGTTCCGGGGCGCCACTACCGCGGAGGTTTTCGCGACCGTTCGCCGGAGAACGTAAAATCGATATTTCAATTTGTACCCCCCTGGAAAGCGCAATAAGGGGGTGAAGGATTCGGGCTGAGAGAGAGCATACTCTACGAGTCTACACACACACCGCATTAGAAATGAAGATTGCGCACCATTCCCTATCCTGTTTCTCCACTCTGCCGTACCAAGTAAATCGACGAATCTCCCGAGATACATTCGAGACGAATGACCTCACCAGGGACAACTTCGACTCGGGGAAATGTCTCGTACGTTCAGTTCAACCCCTGTATTGGCTCCGTGCGAAGTACAGGGTAGGGGCAGTGAAGTGGTTACATGGGTATTCATGTGCGAAAAAACCTAATTTCTCACATTTTTGTAAAATGTAATAAAATCTATGAAATCTGTGAATAAAAATTTTATGAAAATTTTGAAAATTCACCCTTTGAGAACTTTCGGAGACCCCTTAGAAAAAAGTGTCCTCGCGGTGGTCGAGACAACTCATGATAGATTCACGTGAACTCAAAAAACCAAATATTTTCTGTTATGAGGTGAGTATAGCACGTGATTAAACGAAGGATTTGAAAAATTGAATTTTTGGTAGATGTAGATGCAAAACAATACCATTTTGGGTAAAATCTAGACCGTGTAAAATAAGTTGTGATCGAAGAAGAAAAAAATCCTTCGTTCAGTCACTAGTCAATGCAATCTAGACGTGTGCAAAATTTCAACAAGAACGGTGCATCAATTTTTGAGAAATCGTGTCCAGCAACTTCAAAAATAGTGTTTTGAAAAAAAAAACTCATCAGGTTTGAGTAGGCACAAAACGGAGATTTTTTGTCAACCCGCATGGCATCGTCGATCCAGCCCCATACAGCAAAGGTCCTAGCGACATGTTTTACTATTAGAAAACAATTTTTTTTTTTATTACAAAGCCTATGTACACCCTAAAACCGAACGCACCGTTCGAAGTTGAAAAAAATTGCACGAAACTCGACTGTTCTGTAGCTGTCAAAATCTGACAGAATCTGACAATTCTGTAT